>JAJOZX010007230.1:0-40000 GCA_023014485.1 Bathynomus jamesi
ATCTGGACACATGGAACAGGTTACCTTCGGAAGTTGTGAACAGTTCCTCTGTGGATCAGTTCAAGAAAAGGGTTAGACAAATCTTGCACACTATTTGAGTGTGTAAAGACATTTAGGACCTCAGTCTTCTTTTCCTTAAAATAGTTAATATCTGGAACCAACTTCCCTCAGAGGTTGTTTCCAGTCAAAGTGTAAATCTGTTTAAAAATAGGCAGACAAAGTACTGAACACACTCATAGTTTAAGATTAAAACCTCAGAAAACTCTGCAGGAGTTCGCTTGCTCGGTGTCTCTGTGAGCAAGGTAAATATAGAGCTATTTATATATTCTCCACTTTCCTGTAAAATTTCCTTGGCTACTTTTCCAGGGTCAAGGTATTTTCTTCAACCTTTTTCCGTACCTGCCTCTGGCAGGGAGGGAGCGGAGGGTGGGGAGAGAGCCTTCTACTTTTCTATCCAGTTTTCTACTACTGCTAGGATAGTTGAAAGAAAAATAAACTTTTACAAAATTTTCCCTGGCACCCGTTGCCATTGGTACCTCCTCGGTATGGGCCGCAAGGCCTTTTGAGGTACTTCTTTTCCTTGTAACTCTCTCTCTCTCTCTCTCTCTCTCTCTCCTCTCTCTCTCTCTCTCTCTAAAAAACACTTATTTTTATCTTGGTTCCACTTCCTCTGCTCGAAATGATAACTTCATTTTCGGCCGAAAGAAATAAATAAATTTAAAGAGGGGAAAACAGTTTTCTAAATTTGCTTCTTTTCAACCAGTTTCCCCTCATCTCATCGGAAATGGAGCAGAAAACGGGGGGAAAGTTCCAGGGGAAAACTAAATTATATATATTATGCCTTCAACAGATTTATATACTCTGTGTGTGTGTGTGTGTGTGTGTGTGTGTGTGTGTGTATATATATATATGTATATTTTTTTTTCCTTTTAAATGTTGCAAACGGTTCGGCAGTATTCGCTTTCCATCACCAGTGAATGAAATCGGGTAAATTATTATTAGCAATATATAAATAGTAATTTTAGTTGAGTGAGGTTTACTTACAAAATAGTAAAGCAGAAGGTGAAGTTACTTACGAAATGGTAAAGCGGAAGGTGAAGTTCAGAAACGCGAATGAAGTGGGCCTTCCGAAGTTTAAAAAAATACAAATAGTTGTATTTAATGAGTTGGTGTCCGTTTAAGTTCATCAATCTACAGAGATTCGAGTAATATTTCATTTTAATAAATGTGTGTGTGTGTGTGTGTGAAATTACCAGAGCTGGGCACCGCAAACTCAAAATCACTTCCGCAATCGCAAATCCGCAAACTCAAACCTTACCTTCCGCAAACTGCATGCCATTTTTGGTGCCGCAAACGCAAATACGCAAACCATATTTCCAATTTTTACAGTGCTGGGCACTTCCGCAAACACTTCCGCAAACCGCAAATTCCGCAATCGCAATTTTAACTATAAAAAGTATCCAAAACATTAAAGAGGTATAAAAAGTTTTTATATCTTTTTAATGTTTAATGTTTTATGTTTTAGCCTTGTTTTTATTAAAAACAAGGCTAAATAATTTATTACAATAAATCACTATTGTAGAAGAAATAAAAATACTACATATATTGATATATTATATTGAACAAAAACACCTCCTGCAAGTAAATAGTAAATAAATTAAATAATAAATTTAATCATTTGAATTTCATAAATTTTGAGACTTAGACACGTTGGCGGCCAGTGACAGCAGCGTCACAGCACTAGCGGGCTTGGCCAGTGGCCACGTGGGAAATTTGCGGAAAGATTTGCGTTTGCGGTCTTAGTTCCGCAACGCAAATTCACTAATTTGCGATGACTGCCGCAAACGCAAATCCGCAAACGAAGAACATACTTGCGGAATTTGCGGTTTGCGGAAGTGCCCAGCTCTGGAAATTACAAGTGTAAAGTGTAGTCTATGTGTGTGTGTGTGTGTGTATGAAATAAAGTGTAAAGTGTGGTCTGTATGTTCTATGAGAAATACCTGTTGTGCACGCATATGGGAATACAATACTGGCGAGATACTGTATGTTCCCAATATGGACTGCATTTGTGAAAAGGTTTGTATATATAAATATACGATACAAGAGCATAAATTGTTAGGAATATCACTGCGTTTGAAGAGTGATTTTATAGTATTTTGGTTTGTTTAACCCTTTAAGCTCTGAATTTTTTGTAGGGTTAAGTTATGAATGCTTGTATTTGAAACGTTAGCAATTTGTACCTTCAGTCCTTAAAGGGTTAAAGTCTATTGTGGGGAGAGCAATTGTCGCAGTGTCGGATCTGATCGTGTACTTATGTATGTATCCATCATAGGCAGTGGTGTAGTGCTGTGGGAACGCGTGGGAACGGCGTTCCCTTACTTTTTTTGGTAGACGGAACGGCGTTCCCTCACTATTTCAAATAAATCCGAACTTACAAATCTCTAATGTCATGAAATTTTAATTCCTACCCCTAGAAGAAATATAAGAAAGAATCATTAACTGTTTCATTTCTTTTAGCTTCGACTGAGGCAATGCTAGCCTATAAAGATCTGATGAAACAGTCACCACGACGTACCAGTTGTTAACTTTTTTTTAGTTAATCATTCCAGTTGTTAGCTATTTTTATTGATCGTACTGGATGTCGTATATCTAATGACACTGGAAATACTGAATCTTCAACCTTGGAATATATCCTAATATCCAGTGCATATGACCTCAAAATATCCCTGAAATTGGTCAGATTTCAAAAGATTTCCCGGGGGGCTTACAGTGCCCCCGGACCCCCAGCTGTATGGGCTCGCCGCGCTCGCCATTGTCCCCCCCGCATCTGAGTAACGCTTTCAAAATGCGTTCCCTCACTTCTTTATTTAGCACTACACCACTGATCATAGGTAAAAAGGCTAGAGTATACTGTATAGTGGGCGTTTTGAACGTTTGGAAAGGTGGTTTGGGTTTATAAAGTGAATTAGGAAATAGAAGGTTTTAAAGTTTTCGAGAATTTTGAGCCCTTTTATTAAAAAGTTAGTAATATGTAGATAGATGGTAATGATATTAATAATAATAATGGTCATCATCATAATAATAATAATAATATAATACACCGCATGTCTGTCTGTCTCAGTCTGTCTGTCTCAGTCTGTCTCAGTCTGTCTCTGTCTCAGTCTGTCTCAGTCTGTCTCTGTCTGTCTCAGTCTGTCTCTGTCT
This sequence comes from Bathynomus jamesi, assembly GCA_023014485.1. Lineage (NCBI taxonomy): Eukaryota > Metazoa > Arthropoda > Malacostraca > Isopoda > Cirolanidae > Bathynomus > Bathynomus jamesi. Next base: position 3,205 of record JAJOZX010007230.1, read on the forward strand.
CAGTCTGTCTGTCTCAGTCTCTGTCTCAGTCTCTGTCTGTCTGTCTGTTGTCTGTCTGTCTGTCTCTGTCTCTGTCTGTCTCCTTTTTCAGGTCCAAACGGCTGGACCGATTTTCATGAAACTTAGTGACAACACCCTCTGATTTCCCTGGAGTGTTTTTAGCAACTTTTTTTTTCAGATCGAGTATTCCCCCCGAAAAAATTGTTCCAATTTATCCCCCTAAAAAAATGATATGCTAAAACACGAAGCATTTAAATGTCAAGGTTTTGGCCTATTGGTTTCGGGATGTGAATCTCAAAATTTTGATGGTTGCTTTCTTTCGTGAATTTGTTGATCTGCTGGCTTTTTTGGCTATTAGGAAAATATAAAATTCTATAGAAGCCGGGACAGGTGTCCTTCCTTATCATTAAAGTCGACACCTAAACCAAGTCCCAACACGCTTCTACACAGTTTCATACACTTTCGTGGAATGAAGAAAATCAAATTGGTGAATAAATTTAGAAAAGAACGTAGCCATCAAGTTTTTTAGCTACGCATCGGAAGTCATGATAGGTAAAAAAAAAAAAAAAAAAAAAAAAAAAAAAATTCTGGAAACTTAATCCAGACGAAGAATGTTGGGGATTGAACATAGCAAGAAAAAGAACTACAGTAAAAATGTATTTCCCAAAGAGTAATAACAACCTTCCGCAGGAACTATTAAGGCTAGATGGATGGTAAGCTCTGTATATTAATATTTTCATACAATTCATTTTGTAAATGCTTGGTATAGGATTGAAAACATTAGCGCTTAAATCAGTTAGTTGGTTTTCGATATACACGGTGAACCAAAAGTAGGTGGACAGTAGGTTGAATACGGTTTGTGTTATATTATATTATAACTATGGTGTTCATTATAACTATGGTGTTTGTGTTATATTATATTACATATTATAACTAAATTTATTTAAATTTTATTTTGTATTATAGTATACAAAAAAATTAAATATGTATTCTCAAAATAAACGTTATCATTTACTGTCCACCTACATTTGGTTCACCCTATATTTAATTAAAACATAGGAGGTGGATGCGCATTTTATGGTGAGGGTAAAAGGGAAATTAGTTATTAGGGTGTGTCGAATTTTTCAACTTTCAAATTCCAAATATGAGGGGTGCTAAAAAGTTGCAGCATGACTTAGGAATTCTAAAGATATTTTTGTTAATTTAATATAATTTAGTTTTGCTTGGTAAGAAGCTACATAAAAATAGTGACTTTTTTGACTTTTGTGGAATTATATAATTATTATTATAATTATATATGCTGTATATATAATGCACTGCTGTTTTTGCTTATTTCACATGTTAAAACATATTCATCAGTGTGCTGAAGATTACTTGTCCGTCAGTGCTACCATCCTAACCAGTGGGAATTGACCTAGAATGGCTTCTAAAAGGAGGACAAGACTGGGGACATTCACACATATGAGCAACTTAATTGGAACTGGTAGAGAGTTGTTGCCCTCTGAACTCCCAACTCTGCGAGACGTTCTGAAATATGGGCTACTGCTAAGAGAACAAAGTGGTGAGGATGTGAGAAACTACCCAGCAGCCAGTCTTGCAAAGGACATTTACCCTAAAGTGCTTGAAAAGTGGGAACGAGCAAACAGTTCTTTTGTAGCCCCCGTTGTAAATTCACGAGTCACAATCTTAAACAAGATCCAAGAGAGCTGGGAGCAGGACAAAAACATATCTCTTGGGAGAGGAAAGCTACATGTCAAAGAGGCTTTCATTGCAAAACTTGACAAGCTTTTTGACATCCTCAGTTGCAAGTGTAAAATTGTTCTCTGCTCTGAATTTGGCTGCCCTGCAGATGCTGGTTGCAAAAACGAAACTCACATTAACTGTACATGCCCTAGGGAGATGAAGATCCCTGTGAAGGAACTTGCTTTCATTAAAGGTCAGAGAGACAAGTCTGGTTCTATTGGACCACATCAGATTGGCTTGCCAGATCAACCTGAGCACAACAGACAAGTCAAAAAGCAGAAGCAGCAAGAAGACGAAAGAAGAAAGCTTGCTGAGTATAAGCAGACAAGTAAGCAGGATGTTTCAATGCCATCAAATGAAATAATTTTCTCTGATGATGAAAATGAAGAACAAATAGCTGATGCTCAAGATGGAAAGGATGGAAGTTATGAAGTGACATTAAAAATACCAAGCACGTCTTCAACTTCCAATAAAAAGCCAGAGTACAACACATTAGAAATACCTAATGTTGCTATGCATAGCATCAGATATGGTGTTGGCCTGCGTGCCACAGCTGCCATCACCACTGCTGCCTTTATGGATGCTGGCTTGATCACTGAAGAAGACAAGAGACTTGTAGTTGATCACAATAAAGTCAGAGGGCCCAAGAAAAAGTTATGAGATCCCTGGATCAGGAATTTGATGATCTTTGTAAGAAGGGTGAAATTGACTGCATCTTCTTTGACGGCCGTCAAGATACAACTAAAGTTATGCTGAAAGCAGACAATTCAGATCGTCAGTTCCCCAGCATCATCAAAGAAGAGCATTATTCTGTGTGCAGTGAGCCAGGTGGAAGATATCTCTACCACTTCACTCCTGAGAAAGGCTCAACGAGAAAAAAACCTGCTGAAGTTATTGCTGATAATCTTGTAGATTTCATGAAGAAGGGCATTGATAAAAGCCTGCAGGCCATTGGAGGTGATTCTACAAATGTTAACACTGGCTGGGAGGGTGGTTCCATGCATTGGGTAGAGGTCAAGCTTTGCCGTAAGCTGATCTGGTTGGTTTGTGCCCTCCACACTAACGAGTTACCCCTGCGACACTTGATCACAGCACTGGATGGGAAGACCTTGTCTAACAACAAGTGGACAGGTAACATTGGCAAGATGCTAGACACTGCAACCGAACTTGAAATTGATCCTTCATTCACCAAACTCTCAATTGGAGAGCCTCTTACTTCACTGAGTGACAATGTCGTAAAGGATATCTCTACTGATCAAGCGTACGGGTATAGGATCACACAGGCCATAAGGACAGGAGAACTTCCCACAGATCTGGCCCTTCTTGAAATTGGTCCAGTGAGCCATTTAAGGTGGTTGACAACAGCAAACAGGCTTTGTCGCATATGGGTTTCAAAACATGGCCTTAAAGGCAAAACCCTCAACAACTTAAGACTGATAGTGGAATACATTGTTGGTTTGTACTACCCCTATTGGTTCAACATCAAAGTAAAACACTCTTGGGTGGAAGGCCCACGCCACATCTTGTTTCAGCTGCGGCTAGTTAGGCTGCAAAGAAGGCTGTAGTGGATGCTGTTTTGCCAACCATCAAGCGCTCAGCATGGTATGCATTCAGCGAAATGATAATCCAGACACTTGTGCTCAGATGACAGTGAGGAGAGGAGAGCTGGTGTCCAAAAGATTGTTGACATGAGGGGTGGAGATGATGACACACTTGGAGATCTTTCTGTACGTCCCAGGAAGACACCTTCCATCAACCCCAGTGCTTCTTCCGTGTTGGAGCTGACAGACTGGTCTGACGGGGTATTTGAACCTCCTTTGACATGTAAACTGACTACAGCGGAAGTAAAGAAGTTCTTTGACAAGCCTATACAAGTTCCACAGTGGCCCCTGTCATGCTCAGTCAATAGAGAGGTGTGTGAAACAAGTCACAGAGGCAGCAGGTAGGGTGTATACACATGAGAAACGTGAGGGCTATATCAGAGGCCAAGAAGCAAGTCGGCGGCTGATGTCCAAGAACGAATCAAAGCAAGACTTGATGAAACTTGTTTAAATATTTTTTTTTACTGATGACATTACTTTCTAATGTTTTATGATTACAAGGATATGTTTTATGATTACTAGGATATGTTTTATGCAGAGAAACTAAAATTTTTATAGCATTACCTGACATTTTGAGAAGCTAAAATTAATAAATGTTGTTTTCCGAGAGCAATTTATGTGCTTTTTAATCAAACGTAGATTTACCAAGCTAAGTGTTGAGCAATCACAAAAATAATAGCAAATTTGAATTCTTCACATCCAAAAACATATTTTTAAAACCCCTCAGTGAAGGAATTGGCAAAAATTAATTTTCACCTCCCAAATTGACACACCCTAATTAGTTATTAACTTCGTTATTAATGCATTTCACAGCTGAATGTTGTTGCTTTAGATATGAAAGGAGTTCTTGAGGCATGACCAGATAATAGAAATCGTTCGTAAATATCGATCGAAATTGCTTTTATATCTCCGTGGTCCTCGACCTTTTTTGATTCGGTTCAAGGCATCCCAATACCATTTGTTCTTTCGCGGCACCCCAAAGCGTTTTCGTCTCCTACTGTTCAACATCCACTACCCCCGATCCCCATTTGAGCTTACAAAGTTTCTTTATGGACGTAATAAGTCGGGAATATTTTGTTTCATTTTAAATATGCATATTTCCAGAAACTTGAATTTTCAATTACTTTACGTTTAACACACCTCAAATTTCGTGGCCCTCCGAGAAGATAGTCGTGGGATCGCATCCCGGTTGGGAAACGCTGTAATATCCAAAATATCTTCTTACTATATGGCTATTTCGACATCGTCTCTCTTTTTAATGATATTCTACTTTCAGAATCCATTAATATTTTCCCCTTTGAAACTGAAGTATACGCTTTTAAGGTCTAAACAGAAGAGAATTCGCAATTGTATTTACTCTAGCACCATTCTATACATCCGATACAACACTTACTTAATTTAATTAGTTTACACACTTAAATACATTTCTTAAATAGCTTGTCATTTAAATCATTACTTATATATTTATTTGGAATAGTAGAAAGGAAACAGTCCATAAAAATTATCTTACTCATAACATATATATATATATATATATATATATATAAAATATATATTTATGATGAATAAAACCACGAAGGGAAAAGAAACACAAAGTGGTGCTCAAGCGCTTTCGTCTAATGACATCCTCAGGAACACTGAGTGTTCCTGAGGATGTCATTAGACGAAAGCGCTTGAGCACCACTTTGTGTTTCTTTTTCCTTTCGTAGTTTTAATCATCAAATATTTTTCACGTGTCACTTTCGTGAAATAATTTTCATAATATATATATTTATATATACCTCGTTAACCTCGTTGATGTTCCGTGTGTTGGTCTCTTCACACGAAGGTCAAACTTGTGGCCTCGCCTCTAGGCCTGGCTTGCTGGAGGAGAGAGTTGCTTTCTTGAGCTCTCCACCGCACATAGCCAGTTACACCCGGCTCATCTTGTACCGTATATATATAATGCGCGCGCGCGCGTGATTCATAATTGTAGCATAGTTAGATTACGAATAAACAAAAATTCATGAAGTGAAGCTCAACTGTCACAGGAAAAATATCGTGTGCGTCTTGCGTGATAATTATGAAAAAAAAAAACGGCTTCCCGCAGAACGAAAGCACGACAACGTAATATGGATGGATAACTGTACAATTATCCTCCGTATACGATATTTCAGCAAACATTACGATTATTTTTTATTTTATTGGGTTCAGAATCCCAGCTGAGCCCTGAACGGCCAAGCTCTGAAGGGCCAGTTTAACCTACAGCCCAAGTTAAGCTAGACTAAAAACTTAGGACTTGAAGGTCCTATTAGGTCCTACCTCAGGGTTACTGACTCGATGTGGGCCTACCTTAGGCCTCAGTTACATACAATTAAGATAAAAAAACAAAAGGGGTACTATTTATGGTCTTCGTTCTAAACCTTGCAACAACAACACAACCTGCACGATGCAACAATCTTGTATCTAAACAACCAAACTGAATTGCAAGAGAGCTCTCTATAAGACCACGCCCTGTAAGTGTCGCATTCAACAAACGAGTAGGAAGGACGCGCAGTGCCCCAAAACAATGATGCCACAAGAGTGCCCAAACAATGATGCCACAAGAGCCCAAAAATGCTAGCTCTAAATTAAGTGAATTTTTCACTAACCTTACAATTATGAGATGGATATATATACACCTTAACTTAATATATAGGGTGTCCCATAAGTCCGGCATCATAGGAGAAATTCATATTTTTCTATTTCTACAAACCATAATTTATGCTCGGGATGCCAATTTCCCGTCCACCATTCTGTTCAGTGACGAGGCTGTTTTTTATGGAAATGGTGAGGTAAATCGACAGAACACCCGTTACTGGTCTGAAAACAACCCTCACTGGTATACCTCTTCAAAGGAACAAGGTGCATCTCAGGTGATGGTATGGTGTGGCATTTGGAAGGATCGCATCATAGGCCCCTTCTTTTTCGATGAACATGTCACTGGAGGCACCTACCTACGTATGCTCAAGGAAGAAGCATTTCCCAGTGACTTGAACGAAGAAGGAAATTTCCCAACATGGTTCTAGCAAGAGGGCGCTCCTGCACATTACAGCACCCAAGTAAGGGAATACCTGTACCAACAATTCCCTGGTCATTGGATAGGACGTCGAGGGCCTGTGGAATGGCCATATAGAAGCCCGGATCTTGCGCCACTAGATTTTTATCTCGGGGGCCACTTGAAAGCGCTGGTATACGCAGAGAAAATTAGGAGTGTTGAACATTTGCGGCAGCGCATTATTGGGGCATGTAACACCATTACTCCTGACATCATTCACCGTGTGCTTACTGACTGGATATCAAGTCTGAATTTGTGTATTGAAAACAGTGGTAGACATTGAACACGTTCTGTAAATAAAAGCTTTTGTTTTGCCTTTTTTTATTATTTTTCCTATGATGCCGGACTTATGGGACACCCTGTATACAAGCAATGCTGCATCAATCAGCTTAGTCATCATATCGCCATGGGACAACAATGGCTCTTCCTCTTTTAGATTTTCTAACAACGATAAAGCTTAACAGCTGAAAGTGTCACAGTAGTTTTGTAAACAGTCTAATTATAATTAGTTGACTTCAAATTGATAGGCTATACACCTATTTCGCAAAATTCTATCATAAAATATAACTCTAGAATGATTTACCCGACTCGGATAACCTTGATAGGCCCGAATGGCTTCATGTTATTCAAGTGTAAAGTAATGTAATGAACAGTGTTAAAAAAAATATAGGGTGTTGATGAAGGCCTCATTTCCTGCTTACAGGCAATCTGCTTTTAAGTGAAAGGTTTTACGTCCACTTATTAAGTGGTTATGTTTCTTTATTAGCTGGTTAAATCAATAATTAGGTGCTTAAGTGGAAGATTTTGATAGCAGCTCACTCCTGTTTTTTTAATGGGTGACTATAAAACGTAAAAGGTTAAGAATAAAATACTCTCTACACTCGATTTAGGATGAAAGAAGAAATATCGCGTTTTTTACTTTATTATTATTATTATTATTATTATTATTATTATTATTATTATTGATTTGCTCAAATTACAACAGTTTTCACTGAAATTTAAATAAATAAATAACTAATTCTAAACATGGATTGTATACACTTATGTTCATATACAGTGGGGCAACCCCATCAGACAACCATTTATACATGAGGATATTGGAATATTGTACCCACTTTTCCCTATCAAAAATGGGCACTGAGAAATGGCTACGAGAAATTATCACACTAATTATATAATTATCAATAATAGTGATACCTATTGTCTAAGATCGTTAAATTTTACTGAAATACTTTTGTTGGTATAGGCTAAACTAGTAAAGAAAAAACTTCACTACCTTTATATAAGCTAAATAGCATAACAGCTAATAGCTAAAAATAATTTTCCTGAATTCCTATATCCTTAGGCATAAGCCAAATTGAGAAGTTTGACAGAAATTTACTAGATCTGATACGTCATCTGACCAATCAAATGTTAGTTTTAGATCTGAATTTCAGATTAAGGGTATTATTATACAGGATATTTGCATCAACTTTTCATGTTTTCTATAGGATTTGGAATCACTTTACTGATATTTTGGAGCCATTTCCCTGGATGCTCTTTTTAGAATCTGAGTAACACTTCTGCCAAAATTCTCATACTGGAGTAAAAATAAGATAGTGGTACATAAATGCATCCAACACTAAATGAGGATTTAACCCCTCAACCCTCGGACCAAAGGGGTTAAACCCCCATTTAGTATCTTATAACCTTGTGGTCGTCTTAGCTATGTTAATTCCATCACGAAATGGTGTATTACTGAAATTATTATATACAAATAACGATGGAATTACGAAGTTATTAAAAGCTATAAAAATTCTCTCTCAATCAAGAGGAAAAATACTCTTGAAGGTAAGAAGGATGTTATTAGTTACTAGGTGTTCCTGCTATCAGAGTGGGTAGATCGTAATGAATGTGGTTTCAAAGTGGATATTAAATTATACCCAATGTCCAGTGGTGGGCACGCGCAACAATTTTTGTAGCGCCGCAACCGCAACCGCAACTCTGCTGAAATAGTTGCGCCGCACGCGCAAGCGCAACCCTTTTCAAAAAGTTGCGCCGCAAGCGCAAGCGCAACCAAAAATGTTGCGCCGCAAGTTGCGCCGCAACTTTTTGCGGCGCAACTGCCCACCTTTGCATTTAACGTATATCTGCAGTGGTGGGCACGCGCAACAATTTTTGTAGCACCGCAACCGCAACTCTGCTGAAATAGTTGCGCCGCACGCGCAAGCGCAACCCTTTTCAAAAAGTTGCGCCGCAAGCACAAGCGCAACCAAAAATGTTGCGCCGCAAGTTGCGGCGCAACTGCCCACCTTTGCCAATGTCTGATTATGGTTTTCGGATATTGGTTGGTTGATCAGTTTCATGATTTATGACAAGAGGGTACCTACAGTTTAACATGGAAATCGAACCATGGGTCTGACATCATCTTGGTCAGAAGACGTTCATCCGTCTAACTACTCAACAGACCCAACGTCGTTTAACTTGGTTGATGAATAGGAAGCGATCTAACCCACGACATTTAAATAGGCCTGTTCAAAAATCAACTTTTTCTTATTTTCATAGGTTTCTGTACATTTTCCCATGCTTTTTGACCTGAAAAAGCCGAAAATCACAACTATTTTGACCTAGGATGTTGGGAAGCATTGCCGCATGGAGCTTTAAATTTTCTGCCTTGAAATCGGCCAAAGCGCCAATTCCGGGGTCCCTTGAATTATGTTTTGCACTTTAACTTTTGATCTAAACAAGATAGAGCAACAAATTAGGTATCAAATGAAAGAGCATAAAATTAATAAATAATAATAATAATTAAATAAATAAATAAATAATTAATAAATAAATAATAATTAATAATAATAATAATATCTATCATTTTTCAGGAAACAACAGAAACTCAATCAGAATCTAGAAAACCATCTACAAGTTACAACTTCACAATGGCATTAAGCAAGGAGCTGAGGGAGCTCCGTGGGCGCACAGTTGATATCTCAGAACCTCCACGTACTGTCCACAGGCAGGTGTCAACTGGGCCATCTACCAGATCTCACTGAAACTTTCCTGATTGGATACCCTTCAGCTTTTATCAGTGGTTCCCAGCTTCCCACCAACAGAGGCGTTCCAGTATTTCCTTAATCTTCAGAATTTACCGGAAAATGCAGGGAGGCCCATGGTTCAAGACCTTGCATATGAAACAGTTGAATCTATCATCCCATTCTGGCAGATGGCTAGGATCAAGACAATGACCAAGTACAACGCAATGAAGCTCTTCATGAAATACATGAGAAACATCGTGCTCTGGTGAAAAGCAAAGGAAGAGCAAGTAACCCTGGAGGAAAAAGAGGAGCATTTGTGCGGAATTAGACAGCCTGTTCGATATAGGAGCTCCAGATGCAATCCAGGAAATACAGAACAACAGACTGTTATCCGGAGAGAAGAAAGATGAGGATATCAGGTTCTACGAAGACCAAAAGACTGAGAGGAAAGGTCATATGTCTGGTCATGACAAGATTTTGAGACAAGATCCTGCAGCAAGCAGCGAGGAATGAGACTGCAGCATAGACAAGAACAAGGTAAAAATAATTACTTTGAACGTTACAAAAAGTTTTAAGTTTTACTCCATTGCGATATTTAGCATGTACTTAACAATTACTGTCTTAACATGTTGTACTATTTTACAGCTGCAGCAGAACAAGAGGCAGTTGTTCATGTGGATGACATTACCTGGGGTGACTCAACTGACAACGACGCTAACACAGAGGACATGGATTACCATCAGCCTCGTCCTGGATGTTCTCACCATCAAGACACTGTGACTAGTGTGACTTTGACGTTTCCAAGGAAGGTCATGGAATGTGATGTCATCTGCAATACAGCTGATCGTCTTGGTTTATCAGACAATCAAGTTACTGCCATGGTTTCTGCCACCTTGAAAGCTGGAGGGGCTGATCTGGATAACTTCGTCATCTCAACCTCAACAACACGTCGCAACAGAATGCTGTCCAGGTATAATATCAGCCAGTCACATGTCCAAGTTTTGTGAAAACCCCCCACAGTACGCTGCCTTACACTGGGATGGAAAGTTGCTCAAAGATGTCTTGGGCAGTGAACCTGGAAGTACCTCAGAGACTTTAGCTGTGCTAGTGTCTGGTCCACCTTCATACACTGAAGGAAAGTTATTGGGAGTACCTGTCATCGACAATTCTTCTGGCACAGCTCAGGCTGAGGCTTCAATGGATTTACTGGAGACATGGGAACTTACGGATAATGTTACTGCCCTTGTTTTTGACACTACATCCAGTAACAGTGGAGTTCACAGAGGAGCTGCCAAACTGCTAGAGCAAATGCTGAACAAAAAGGTGTTTTATCTGGCCTGTCGACATCACATCCTGGAAATCCTAGTAGGAGCAGTTTGGGAAGGTGAAGGGGCCAGATAATCCCTGGTTTGAGCATCTGAAGGATGTTTGGACGGACTTGTCCAAGGAAAACCCAAAGGTGCTGGCTATCAACAGCAAATGGCTGAAGGAAAAGAAGAAGAACAGTGAAGAAATACTCCAAGACATTCTAACAGCAGAAAGGCTTCCAAGAGCCGACTACAGGGAAATGGCTGAACTGACAGTCATTGTTCTTGGAGGAACGCCTCCTCGAGGTATTCACTGGAGTCGACCAGGCGCCATTCATCAGGCCAGATGGATGGCCAGAAACCTGTACTCCATGAAAATGCTGATGTTTGCAGATCAACTTGAGTACGACGAAGACACTGTATCAAAGCTGGAAAGACTCAACACCTTCCTTGCGCTGTTCTACACTCCTGTATGGATGATGTCAATGTCTGCTGCAGATGCTCCCGTGAATGATCTAAGTCTAATCCAGGACATGTTGAAGTACAAGAAAACTGACCCAGAGCTTGCTGATGCAGTACTTAATAAGATGGAAAACCACAAATGGTACCTGGCGCAGGAAGTCGTGCCATTTGCCCTGTTCAGCAGTAGATTGAGTGGCACATTGAAGCACGACATTGCTGCCCAGTTACATGCCACTGAGAAGCCAGACAGCTTCAGAACAGGAAAGCCTCTATTCCAGAATGTCACAGCTAAGACCACCCTGGTTGATCTCATTGGCCCAGAATCACATTTCCTGCTGGACACACTGAACATTGGATCCGAGTGGCTTCTGGAACCTGTCACGTCTTGGCCACAGAATGAGGACTACAGAAAAGCGTTGGACTATGTTAAGAATCTGAAAGCGGTGAATGACATTGCTGAACGTGGTGTCAAGATGATGAGCGACTTTGCAAATGTCATAACAACAGATGCCAAGCAAAGGGACTATCTCCTTCAAGCTGTGGAGTTCAACAGACGCCGCTTTGACAGCTTCAAGAAACAAACTCTCAACAACTGACTGTGTAAATGTCATTATGAAATTAATCATCATGTAATGCTTTCACTTCTTGATCGATTGGACTTAACAAAATGTTAATCTCAAATTTGTGTCATGAATAAGGCGCCTTGTCTGCCTTGAGTGTGAGAAAACGAATTTTGTGATATTTCTGAAATCTTTGTATGTACCAATGTGCCATTTCTTGTTCCAAGACTATCATAATTGTATAAGTTAGAAAGAGGATTAAAAACACTTCTTGGTGCCTATTTTGTTGCTCTATCTTTAGATAAAAAGTTATAGTGCAAAACATGATTCAAGGGACCCCGGAACTGGTGCTTTTGGCCGATTTCAAGGCAGAAAACTTAAAGCTCCATGCGGCAATGCTTCCCAACAACCTAGGTCAAAATGGTTGTGATTTTCGGCCTTTTCAGGTCAAAAAGCATGGGAAAAAGTACAGAAACCTATGAAAATAAGAAAAAGTTGATTTTTGAACAGGGCTACCACGACATACATCAAGTTTTGGATATAAAAAATTTATCTTATGTTTTAGAGAGACCTTCCCCATTATTTTAACGTCAGTATTCATTTTTGTTTTTTTACAACATCCGTTTTATGTTATATCTAACTCATACGCTGAATACACAACACTAAAACCACAATACGACGTTAAAACTACATACGTACGTATATATACATATACAGTATATGCAACAAACAATTTCGATAAACCCTTTTTCAAATGACAAACAAAAGATGATCCTTGACATAGATACCAAAAAAAAACCACACTTTGACGGTTTCCATGGCAACCACACGAAATCCTTCCAGAAGGACAATAAGAATTTTTTTTTCAAATTTAATTAAGATTTCTTCCTCCCTGATTATTCGACACGAAATAATCTCTCGTTTCCATTATTCGTAGCAAAAAATTTAATGAACTTCAGACCGAATAATGCTGATGTTAACGAATTTAGATTCGCAGCATTAGGAATGTTGATGACGTCATTAACGGTGCGCGGCGCTTACTCTATTATATTTATATAATAAAAATGTCGCACTAAATCCTTTTAATTTCCTTTAAGGTTTTACGGCGTTAATTTTATTCCTAATCGGATTACACACTCTCTCTCTCTCTCTCTCTCTCTCTCTCTCTCTCTCTCTCTCTCTCTCTCTCAAGAAATGATTTCTTTTTAATTAAAAAAGCATATTTCAAAGTCGAGTCATGGAAGATGGACGACTCGTCAAAAGTTTATTATTTAAAGAAAACGTGAGGAAGGAATGATAGTCACTCTCGGCAAATAATAATTAGTATCGGCATTCAAGCCATGTTGCAACATCGCTTCCCGTTGGATCAGCGAGGTTTAAGCGACGTTGGGTTTGTTTACTGGTTGGATGGGTGACCCGTTCTCCGAGTTCAGATGACGTATCGACCCGCAAATGGTTCGGATTCCACGTAAAGCTGTAGGTCCCTTTCGTCACATTACGAAAAAAGTTAAACAACGACAAAAATTATTATTATTTAAAATATTTTTTTTTTTTAAACAAAAAAAATCTCTGGAAAAAAAAACATCTTTTTCCAAAATTCATCTTCGTGCCAAGTAATTCTTGAAAATAAAATGGCACTAAAAATTAAAACCGTTTTTATGGACTTTAAACTCTTTTTATGATCAGTGTTTTAGGGTTCGTTAAAATTTACCCGGGCTCATCATTGGTCCTCGTAGACGATGGGAAAAGAAACATTTGAAATTTTTTCACTTAATATCTAAAATTTTTTGAAAATGTCATTTAGGCGTTATTGTTCCTACGTTTATTTGCAAATGTAAGAACAAAATCACTAACTTACATTGGATAAATAAATATTTCGTAACTCGAGAAATTCACTCGTACCACGGACTAGGAATAGAAATAGGTAGGATAAAGGTCATCATGTCGTTCATTTGATTTAAAAAAAAACTTCCCTCAAAATACTGTTACAGCGAAGGAAATAAAATTTACGCGAAGCATTATTGCTAGTAACGAAGTTACTAAAAGTAATGCTTCGCATCAATTTTAGTTTTGGGGAGTTTTTTAAGTCAAATGAGCGACATTAGGATCGATGCGCTACTATTGGCAGTTTTACCCCCCCTGTATTGTATTCCCCCCCGTCTTAGATTGTCTTCATCTCAAAAATCACTTATTTTCGGAAGTTTGAAATTATGGAATGACTTAACTCATGATCCTCGAATTATTTCTAACGTAAGTTCGTTTAAAAAAAAAGCTGAAATCAGTTTTAATAAAAGGAATACTAAATCATATTAAATGCACTTGGGGTGGAATACTGGAATACTTTTTTTGTTGTATTTACTATTAACTCTTAGTACCGAAGGTTGCGTAACTATTATAATGACCAAGATTTGATGTAAACTTAACAAAATTAATTTCTTACGTTAACTATAAGTTCGTTTGTGCGTCCTAAAAAGGATAACGTAATTATAAACCTTGTTTTAACTTATAAATAATCATAATTAATCATATTATATATTACGTAATCATGACTACATTTGAAGCGTTTATTTTCTAATCAATTAAAATATTAACTAATTATAATATCTATATATTACGAATCACAATTATGCGTTCGTTTTATCCTATAATTATGTTCATAATAATTAATCATATATTCATAATTACCTACGAAGTTTGTGAAATCTGATTTATATTATAATAAGTAGGAGAGTCCAATGAAGCTTAAAGCTTCAGAGCTAATTTAAACCGTAAAAAAAAAATACTGCTAATGCAATTTTCATTTTTGTTAGTCTATTAAAATTACTGTAATATTGTGATAATTGTAATATTTAATTTTAGTGATAGAGATTGAAAAATAATTCACTGGCCAACAAGTATTTTTCATCAGATATAATTATGGGTGGGATAGAGATAGCTGTTGGGACGCTGATTCCAAATCTGTTTTTGGTTTTCCTCTAGCATGTTCAGTTTTCGAGATGAGACCGATCATAATATATCATATATAATAAATATAATATACGAGGGCCACTCAGTATATTTTGCCCCCACCTTTTTTTTTTTCTTCCAAGTTTCCTTGTAAGTTACAGAAATTTTTTTTACACAAGTGTTACATACCTTTTTTACAAGTTTTTATTTTTCCGCATAGTCTCCATCCTTTTCTACGACTTTACTCCACCTCGAAACAAGGACCTTTATTCTTTGCTGGTAAAAGTCCGCTGGGTTCCGCTGGAGCTACCTCTTAACGTCCTCAACAACCTCATCGTCACTGAAACTTTCTTCCACGAATAGCATCCTTCATTGGCCCAAACAAATGTAAGTCTGAAGGTGCCAGAGAGGGGTAACAGTCAAGCGCATTTTTGTGATGGCCTCTCTTGTTTGCAAACTGTTGTGTGGTCTTGCGTTATCGTGCAAAAGAAGGACGTCTTCCAGTTTTCTCTCCGGTCGAACTCGCTTTATACGTCTCTGGAGTCTCTGTAGAGTAGCAATATATGCCTCTGAGTTGATTGTTTGTCCTTTCTTCATAATGTCCACCAGAATCACCCCTTTCATGTCCCAGAAGATGGTGGCCATAATCTTTCCTGCAGAGGGAGCCATTTTGAACTTTTTCTTGCTTGGGGAGTCTGCGTGATGCCACTCCATGGATTGGCGTTTTGTTTCAGGTTCAAAGTGGTGTACCCAAGTCTCATCTCCAGTCACAATTCGTGAAAGGAAGTCATCCCCTTCTGTCTCGTATCGAACCAACAACTCGGAAGCAATTTCTTTTCTTTGGGCTGTGTGATTTTCAGTCAATTGGCGAGGAACAAACCGTGAACACACTTTTGAGTATCCCAGTTGCTAAATTATCGTATTCACACTTCCTTTACTAATTCCTAGCTCCAGTGATAGCTCCTTGTATGTGAAGCGCCGATTTGATCAAATGATGCTGTTAGGACGTTGCACAGTGTGAGATGTCAGAGCCGATACCGGGCGACCGCTGCGTAGCTCATCATCGAGGCTGGCTCTCCCTCTCTCCGATGATCTCACATGTTTAGACCAGGGTCCAACTGTGCTTCGATCAACATCATCATCTCCGTAAACGTTTTGTAGGCGTTTATGAATATTTCGAACTGTTTCCTTCTCTGCGGTTAAGAACCCGATAACAGCTCTGTTTACGACGCACATCACTGTTAGACGCCATTTTCGAAACTACGTTAACCATTGGTTTTATACAAGGGTGTTTAAAAACGGTTTTATACGAGGGGAGGGGAGGTTCAAACTGGAAAAATCCTGTTATGTGAAGCGCAGAAAGTTAAAACTTACGGCCCAAAAGACATTTCAGCCCCATGGCCTATTATTTAGCTAAGAAAAAAGGGTGGGGCAAAATATATTGAGTGCCCCTAGTATATATATATAAAATGTTATATATAATATGCATATAACTATATATAATATAATACTATATATACACACAATATATAATATGTTTCCTTTTATATAATATAATAATATATATATATACAGGGTGGTGCAAAAGTCTGGACCCATAGGCAATTTACTATATAAAAAATATCTTTCGATTTTTATAATAGTTTTTATAATTTAATTTTTGTTTATAATTTTACTAAATATTTTACAGATTGTTACCCTATGGCAGACAAGTTAACAATAGCAGAAAGAATAGAGCTTGTGCTTTTGTACGCAAAAGAAGGAGCCACCTCACGTTCAGTCGCAAATTTCCTTATGCCTCGATTATACGAAATACCATTACACTTATTGTAAATTCTGAACTAGAAAGTTAAATTTAACATAATTTAGTCACTGGTGTATGGTTAATTAAATTTCATTTCATAATAAACTTCCTGCAGGCCACACTTTTTTTCCATATAAACCGCCTATGGGTCCAGACTTTTGCACCACCCTGTATAATATGCATAACTATATATAATACTATATATACACAATATATAATATGCGTCCTTTATACATGTAGCGGAGTATTTTGTCGTTGCAGCTTAGGTGTAGGTTTTTGCTTTACCGTTTCTGTACCCTCATGTATGGCATTTTGTCGTTTCAACTTAGGCTTTCCGTAGGTTGTCTTGTGATATTTTAGGTGAGAACAGTTGCTGGCCACAAATTTGCAAACGTTGCACATGTACACCCTTTTATTCTTTGGCGTAACAATCACGTCTAATTGTGTATTGTTTCTTGTGTCGCCCACTTACACATTTTATTTTTTTAGTTGATTTACATCAACTCACTCATCGATCATCATGCCTCGAAAGTGTAAAAATCACCCCGACAATTTCTGTTACGTGTGCGGCTCGTTCGCGACTAAATCACAACCGCGTACAATCACGATGGATCTTCGGAAAACTTACCGGTTATACTTCGGCTATCCACTAGGCGACCAAGATAGGGCGTGGGCGCCACACGTTATCTGTACCGCTTGTTCGACTGGATTACGTGACTGGTTGAACCAAAGGAAAAAGTCAATGCCGTTCGCTATACCCATGATATGGAGGGAGCCGAGAGACCATCATGGCGATTGTTACTTTTGCAATGTTAACATAACTGGATTCTCCGTGAAGAACAAGCATAACATCGTTTATCCGAACGTAGACTCCACGATCAGACCGATCCCTCACGATGACACTATGCCGATTCCGGTACCTCCACAGCATGGATTCGATTCTTTAGAAGACGAAAGGAAATCCGACGAAGGTGCGATTGGCGGAGATGCGGGACCTTCGGCCGATCTTGACTACACACCTGACGAAGAGCAATCGGAGCCGGAGAGGCTTACACAAAACGAGTTGAGTGACCTCATAGAGACCTAGCTTTCTCCAAAGAGAAATCAGAACTTCTCTCCTCGAGACTCAAGCAGAAACACTTACACTACTTGAGAAGAACGTCCGAGTGTGTCACTATCGAAAACGAAACCATGATTTGGCAACATTCTTTACAGTAGACGGTCCGCTCTGCTATTGCCATATCATCAGTGGACTTTTCGAGAACTTGTCACAGGTACACACACTATCTGAGTGACGCCTCTTCATTGATTCCTCACAGCGAAGCTTGAAAGCGGTTCTCCTGCATAACTTAAAGCCGTCCATCCCGATCGCCCACTCCGTTCATCTAAAGGAGACGTACAATAACATGACTATACTACTCGAAGCAATCCAATACATCACTCATCAATGGAATATCTGTGGTGATCTCAGTCATTGGTGTGTTAATGGGCATGCAAGGAGGGTTCACGAAATATTGTTGTTTCCTATGCCTATGGGACAGCCGTGCTACCGCGGATCATTACATCAGACGTGACTGGCATCAAAGAAGCGCATACGAGCCAGGAACGGGCAGTCTCTAGTGTGTTCCTTTAGTTGATCCAAAGGAGATTTTCCTGCCACCTCTCCACATTAAGCTCGGCTTAATGAAAAATTTTGTGAAAGCGATGGTTAAGGCGAATTCGAGAGGGTTTCGATACCTTGTTGAGAAATTTACCAACATCAGTGCGCGAAATTGAAGGAGGGAATCTTTGTGGGGCCCCAAATTAAGGAGGTTCTACATGATGAAGGCTTTGAAAAAAGCCCCAATGCCTTAGAACTAAAAGCATGGCAGGCTTTCAAATGGATTTGTGGAAACTTCTTGGGTAACCACAAGTCT
This sequence comes from Bathynomus jamesi, assembly GCA_023014485.1. Taxonomy (NCBI): domain Eukaryota; kingdom Metazoa; phylum Arthropoda; class Malacostraca; order Isopoda; family Cirolanidae; genus Bathynomus; species Bathynomus jamesi. The sequence goes on from JAJOZX010007230.1 coordinate 21,631, forward strand.
CCCGCATACAAAGATGGAGTTCAGAAACTGCTCGATGCATATCAAGAAATGGGCTATCGCAGTATCGCATGTCCTTAAAAATACATTTTTTACATTCGCATCTAGATTTCTTTTCCGAAAACCTTGGCGCGGTGAGTGACGAACAGGGGGAACGCTTCCATCAAGACATCCAGTCAATGGAAAATCGACAGTACACATCTTTGATGAGAGAAAAACGTTCGATTTTGTCGACCAGTGATATATAATAGATAAATAATTACCCTGTGGGTTAGTTACAGTTGTGGGGATAACAGCGCCAGTGGTTATTACACTATTGTGTGGCGAAGTTGGTTCACGTAATGAGGACTGAAAATGTAAAGAAAGTGGTAGTATAAACAATAAAAACTAAATGGTGTATGAATTTTCATAAACAAAATAATTCTTCGGGTGTTATGTACAGTGGCCATAAAGTTCCTTTGCAGTGAAATGACACCATATCTGTATGTTGCCCTTATTTTTCCTGAAAAGGGACTTTGTGGCCCCCCTGTACTGAATTTCATTGAATGGTGAAAAATTGTTCCGTTTTATATACGCGCCATACGCGCGAAACCCAAAATGGCCGCATTAAACTATGCGACTTTTTAACTAACTTTAACTATGATAGCTTTTCCGCAAAGAACATCTTTGTGCAAGTTTGTGGTACTTCAGTAATATCTAAATACTTCGAAAACCCCCAAAATAGTTTAAATTAACCATTTAAAACCGAACTCCGTTTTCATTGCAAGACATGTATTGATACAATTAATTTGAAAGTGAAACTCAAACAGAACTGGATGTGGGTAATTTTCTATGCAAATTTGAGTTAAAGTAATTCAACCGGTTTTTGTCGAATCTAGAAATTAGGAGCAAAAAATTTATCTCTGAATTTTGGTTCGATTCCAAAATCAATTTAATATTTCTAAAACAAAGTTGAGAAAAAAAAGTTTCCATTCAGGGTTGCGCATCTTTGGGAGGAATATGTATGTACAGTATATAATATATGATATATACAGGGTGACGCAAAAGTCGCGTATCATAGGAATTTTTAGTGTTGATTGTTATTTTTTTCTTTTAGGAGGGGATGGCTGCGAAATTAACAATAGACGAGAGGGTGAGCTTGGTTTTAATGCATGGAATACCAGTACTGCAAATCGATGAATCGGTACAGAATTTAAATTCTGTACCGATTCATCGATTTGTTGTACTTGGTATTCCATACATTAAAACCAACCTCACCCTCTCGTCTATTATTAATTTCGCAGCCATCCCCTACATAAACGAAAAAAAATATATTAAACACTGAAAATTCATATGGTCGGATCACGTATTTTTATTTTTCTTGGGTGATTTGCTTCAAGGATTATGATTGAGCCTAAATTCGATAAGCAGGAGAACGCAGTAATGAATTTTTTTTTTAACAAACTTTCATATTTATTTAACAAAATAAATAAAATAATTGTTTTGAGTTTAACTTTTCTCATAACGGTTAGAAAAGGTTACGTGACCGAGGGGACTCGCATCTTTACGTGGGATCCGAGCTATCTAAGCATCGAGTCTCTACATCATCCGAACGCGAATGGAGGCAGTCACCCATCGAACTACTGAACAGACCCATCGCTCCTTAACTTCGACAAAATAAGTAAATAAATACTTAGGTCGGCCGCACGCAGGATCTTCTGATTCTGGGGAATCGCGTCGCGGTCGCTGCAGTGTGCGGGGCTCCCATTCAGTCAATGTAAAATTACACGCGACTCTAGTCGTCACGACTCCAGTCGTCAGTCGCAAGACGATCCTGTGTGCGGCCGGTCTTAGAGTTAATACAAATCATCTGAGTGTGATTTAAAAAAAAAATTATAAACAATCTAGGTTAAATTCCTTTCTCAGATAATTTGATGAACATCACAATTTTCTGACGAAGGGAATTCAAAGTCGTTATAAAACAAAAACAAAAAAAACACTTTTTTTTAGTTAAAAGGAAGTTGGTGCGGAAAAAAAAAAAAAAAAAAAAAAAAAGATTCAAAGAATCAGAGACTAAAATTTTTGCCTGAATTTTCTCTATGAAAAAGGTTTCACTGTTCACTGCCTCATCTTTCCTCCTACTTTAATCCTTGTTCTTTGGCTGAAAGATGGTTCACTGTACTATGCATCAAAAGTTGAAACTCTACTTAAAAGAGTAAGCCTTTTAAGAACTTGTATCGCTTTATGAATAATGAGAGCGCATTTGAAATTTTTAAAACAATGGAAGCCTCGTGAAACCCTTTAATAGCCAATAGGTCTTTTTAGAAACTAAGATCGTCCGGAGTCAACCAAAGCAAATTCAGTACAGCGCAATTGGGTTCGAAAGGGTTGGTAAATATTAATCAGATGGCTTCGAACGGTGACTCGAAGCTCATCTCCAAAAAGAAAGTCGCCTTTCCATCGATATTCTATGGCGATGCGAAATGGATACACGGTCACAATACGCGCAGGAATCTGGAAACGGATTACGCCTTAATAAAAGTTTGCTCATTCCACACACGCAAGATCTAAAGCTGTAATCTACATTTCACGAAAGAGTTTGCTTCGTTACGTCGTGGTCACGTCCGAACACGCTTTTCGCTAGATGAGCAATGTTAGATCTGATCAGTAGTCGTATGGGTGACCGTCCTCCGCGCTCAGATGATGTAGAGACCCGTGGATAGTTCGGATTCTAGGTAAAGGTTCTCCTTTTTTAGCCGTTACGAAAGCGGTTAAATGATCCAAAACATTAACGCTATCATTGACACAGAGCATCCCTCTATAATAATTCTTAAACTCGTACACACCAGAAGGACTTAATGTTTTTAGTGTAACGTTTTTAAGTTTTGGAACTGTAAAGTTACAGTTTAAGTTATAAATGTTGTTTTGGCTGTTTAGAATTTGTAATTTATAGATCGTATTTTGTTTTCTGAACGTGTAAAGAAATTGTTCCGTTTATTTCTTAATAATTTAAGTTTAAAGAATGACTCGCTTCAAGTCGAAAATTTGCAATCACTAAAAAATTTTGGAGTGAATTATACCCAACTTAATAAAAATAATGAGAGAGAGAGAGTTACAAGGAGTTACAAGGAAAAGAAGTACCTCAAAAGGCCTTGCGGCCCATACCAAGGAGGTACCAATGGCAATGGGTGCCAGGGAAAATTTTGTCTTTCAACTATCCTAGCAGTAGTAGAAAACTGGATAGAAAAGTAGAAGGCTCTCTCCCCACCCTCCGCTCCCTCCCTGCCAGAGGCAGGTACGGAAAAAGGTTGAAGAAAATACCTTGACCCTGGAAAAGTAGCCAAGGAAATTTTACAGGAAAGTGGAGAATATAATAGCTCTATATTTAGCTTGCTCACAGAGACACGAGCAAGCGAACTCCTGCAGAGTTTTCTGAGGTTTTAATCTTAAACTATGAGTGTGTTCAGTACTTTGTCTAGCCTATTTTTAAACAGATTTACACTTTGACTGGAAACAACCTCTGAGGGAAGTTGGTTCCAGATATTAACTATTTTATAGGAAAAGAAATTTCCGCAGAGAGAGAGAGAGAGAGAGACCCCGACCGACCGACCTCAAAAGGCCTTGCGGCCCATACCGAGGAGGTACCAATGGCAACAGGTGCCAGGGAAAATTTTCTACACCCTCAAATAGTGTGCAAGATTTGGTCTAACCTTTTCTTAGTGATCCACAGAGGAACTGTTCACAAAACTTCTGAAGGTAACCTGTTCCACGTGTCACATATCTTATAGGTAAAGTAATTCCCACCCACACTAGTCCTAAAAACCGTTTCAAATCCAACTTCCAACCATTGTTGCGAGTTGGGTTATCATTTAAACTAAACATGCTCTAAAATCGACATCGTTGAACCCGCGTAAGCTTGAAAACCTCGATCAGTTGACCGCGCAGCCTCCGGGTTTTCCAGCGAAAACAAGTCAGGTCGCGTAAGCGTCGATTGTAGCCATATGCCTAACGGAAGAGATTAACTTTGTGGCCCTCGCCTGGCTCGCTCCAGCCTCTCAATATCTTTCCTGAGGGTGGGCGACCAGAACTGCACAGCATACTCCATGTGCGGCCGAACCAGGGAATTGTACAGAGAGAGCACAATCTCCTTGTCCGAAACTGAAACTGCCTCTGATATAACCAACAGCTTCTGGGCTTTTTTTCCACCTCTACGCACTGTTTGGTAAACTTAGGTCGCTGCTAATTAGCATACCCAAGTCCTTTTCCAAATCAGTGGCCTCGATATTACTCCCCAACATCGAGTAGTCCGACTTGGGATTGGCGTAGCCAATGTGCATCACTTTGCATTTACCCAAGTTAAACGGCATTTGCCATTTTTCGGACCCCATACACCTCCTACCTAGGTCCGCACGCAGTTCCTCGATCACTTCGGGCGTCCCAACATTGGCCCCAAGCTTGGTATCATCAGCGAATTTGGCGATTCGACTGACGATGCCACCGTCGATATCATTTATGTAAATGATAAACAACAGTGGCCCCAAAACGGAACCCTGAGGAACCCCACTAGTGACCGAGGCCCAACCCGAACTAACCCCTTTAATTACAACCCTCTGCCGCCTATTCTTCAGCCAGTTTTCAATCCACCTACCCACTTCCCCACCGATACCCAGCGCGCGCACTTTCGACATTAGCCGGCGGTGAGGTATCTTATCAAAGGCTTTCTGAAAGTCGAGATAAAGTATATCAATCGCCCTACTCTTATCATACTCAACATGAGGTGGAAAAACTGGAGCAAGTTAGTGAGACACGACCTATGCCGTCTAAACCGATGTTGGGAGTCCCCAAGCAGCTTGGAGGAATCCAAATGGTCAACGATCCTATCCGCTATTATCCCCTCTAATAATTTACCTACAACTGAAGTGAGACTAATGGGACGATAGTTCCCTGGACTTTCGTGATCCCCTTTCTTAAAGATAGGGGTCACGTTGGCTTCCCTCCAGTCATCAGACACGATTTGTTGAAGACTGTAGCCAGGTGGGGAGCCACCTGGTCGCGCACCTCCCGCAACACTCTGGGGAGAAACTGGTCTGGCCCAGGAGCCTTAAACGCGCTCAGTTTATCTCTTCTATCGGCAACGACTGTCGCGGTACATCGAACACTATCCAGGCCAGCACCTTCGTGCCTGACGCCTGGCTGAGAGAGAGAGAGAGAGAGAGGAGAGAGAGAGAGAGAGAGAGAGAGAGAGAGAGAGAGAGAGAGGCGTTGAACCACGCAATTAATTTAATATGCTAATCCGTTTGTACCTCGTGCGAATGTCTCAAATAAAGTTTGTTTCGTCAGGAATTAAATGGGGAATGGAGGCCAAATTTACTTTCCTGCAAACGGAAGAACCACATTTTCAAAAAAAAAAAAAAAAAAAAAAAAAAAACGAAGTAATTTCTCTCTCGATTTTATTCCGGTCAAAACCAGTTTTTAACTCTTTTTTCCACTTCAGTAAATTCGATAAACCCTATAAAGTTTTAAAAGGTCCCCAAAAGAAATTGACATTTCTTTGACCCAAAATATCAGCAGCATTTTAATAAAATAACCAAACCTAACTGAGCCTGACCTAGCCTATAGCGTAACCTAATGTAACTAAGCCTAACCTAACATACAGCGCAACTAAGCGTATCATAGCCTAACCTAATGTGACTAAGGCTAATTTAACCTACAGCGTAACTAAGGCTAGGCTAATCTAACAGACAGCGTAACTAAGAATAGCCTAACATATAGGGTGGCCATTTAAAAAGGAGGACACTGCGTATGTGGCCGTACGTTAACATATATATATACAGGGTGGGCGGAAAGTAGCTCCCTATTTGGATTGGTAAAAAATATGTATATTATCCATTTATTCAGAAGAAATAATATGAAAAGGTAGGCATACATGGTAGTTTTCTCTAAAATTCAATGTGGGCTCCAACTCTTTCCACCAGCTTCTGGAGCCGCCCAGGAATGGCGTCCACTGACTTTAGCAGGAACTCCGGCGGGATGGAGGACATGACTTCCCGAATTCGGTCCTCCAGTTCTTCCAATGTCTCGGTTTGGTGCGGTAGACTTCTTCCTTTACCCACCCCCAAAGAAAGAAGTCGCACGGTGTAAGTCGGGGCTCCTGGCTGGCCATTGATGTGGACCACGACGACCCATCCAACGCCCAGGGAAGGGGCATCCAGCCACTCACGGACAACAAGAGCGAAGTGCGGAGGGGCGCCATCTTGCATAAATATCAGATCGTCGATTTCTCCCATGTGCTGACAACGGCCAGACCTCGTTTCGCAACATAGCAAGGTACCGCTCAGCACTTCGTCTTGTTGTCCGTGAGTGGCTGGATGCCCACTTTCCTGGGCGTTGGATGGCTCGTCGTGGTCCACATCAATGGCCAGACAGGAGCCCCGACTTGACACCGTGCGACTTCTTTCTTTGGGGGTGGGTAAAGGAAGAAGTCTACCGCCACCAAACCGAGGACATTGGAAGAACTGGAGGACCGAATTCGGGAAGTCATGTCCTCCATCCCGCCGGAGTTCCTGCTAAAGTCAGTGGACGCCATTCCTGGTGCGGCTCCAGAAGCTGGTGGAAAGAGTTGGAGCCCACATTGAATTTTAGAGAAAACCTACCATGTATGCCTACCTTTCATATTATTTCTTCTGAAATAAATGGATAATATACGTATTTTTTTACCAATCCAAAATAGGGAGCTACATTCCGCCCACCCTGTATATATATAAATGTTAACGTAGGGCCACATACGCAGTGTCCTCCTTTTTGGAAATTTGGAAATGGCCACTCTAAGGACAGAGTGCTCAAAAGGCGGACTGTCCGCCTAAAGCCGGACGTCTGGCCACCCTACGGTAACATACAGCGTAACTAGGGGTAGCTTAATCTAACCTAATGTAACTAAGCTTAACCTAACCTACAGCGTAAGGAAGTCTAACCAAGCCTAACGCAACTAAACCTAGCTTAACTTTATAGAACTTAATTTAACCCTAAAAGTTGTTGTTGATAAAATATCCCGTTCACGAAGTGTCGTTGGTGGTCTAAAAGTAACTCATATTTTAAGCTTGCATTGATCTAAATTAAGAATTAGAATGGTCAGCTTCAAATAAGAAATAATCATTGAGGAGGGCCAGAAACTGGCACAGCGCTCAGGCCAGACATAATACGGCCCATCATTATTTTCTGGAATATCATTAACCAGTAGTCCAGTACCATCGGGAATCGAGCCCTCGACCTTAGTGTGTGTGCCTTCACTTCCTTTATAGGGAAACAGTCTTACTCATTAAGGCTAAGCTCCGGACGTTAGCTTAAATAATGGAGTATAAATCTGGTGAACGAGTGAAGATTTTGCTTATGGAAAAAATAATTTATATTCGTGTTTTAAAAATTTAAATCACTGATCTTTTACTTTAAGGGATCATAAAGGTGCCCATTACACTTTACATTTAGGACCTACACCCATTTGGTGGACGGGACAGTCTAATCGACAATCTAATAATCTAACTTGATCTAACTTAACTACTTAACCCCAAATAGTTTGTCGATTAAGCGTCACGTTTAGAGAGTTACTTTAGCTCGTGAGATTCGGGATTACAATATCCGATCGACTTGACATTCTATCGACAAGTATATTGTGGGTTAGATTAAGCCTAGGTTAAGTTAGTATATCTTAGGTTAAGTTAGTTGTTTAGGGTGTCAATGTTATGGTCTTGTCGATCGGATAAGTATAGGTCCGTTAGATTTATCCCCGTAAACGTTGTCATTTCGAGGAGAGACTTAATGGCTTTAAAACATGCCATCACATTCTGAGTTGTAGTATATCATCATACCTGGGCATCATCTAATACCCTCAAAACGAAACTTATACCAATTTCTTTTGAGGGTACAAAATACTGTGAATTAATTTTTATTCTAAAACAATTTCTCCTTCAGATAATTATTGATTTTGGCTCCCTTCTTCTTGTATAGGGGTGGGGGGGGTGGGGGCGCTTTTGCAGGCGTTTGCCCTTGGCCCCTCCTTCCTGCATAGAAAAAAATTAATTAATTACAAGCATTTTTATTTAAGATTTTCATTTCTCGCACAGAAGGAACCGAACTCTGTCCTTTTATATTTGGGTACGATCCACACACACGGTACAATCGTACACTTAAATTATATGTATACTTCGGGGAAAAATGTTCGACTAGAAGCACAAAATTTCCTAAAAAGCTTAATAAATTACTAATTGGTAAACTACTATGAATATTTTTAGTCGTTTTGGGGGACAGTAATAAAATTTAAAAAATAAAATTCATTCATTACTAATTAGTATTTTTGGACCTTTTCCAGTTTGTGTACCGTTTTTCATATTTATTTTTGCTTCTTTTCAGATCAAAAATGAGTGATAATATCAATCTCTTTAGTTAGGCTTATAAAGCTAACTAACGAAAATATCACGACCTAATCTAACCAATCGTTAGGTTAACTGTACGCCCTTGACGATTGGTTAGGTTAGGTCATGATATTTTCGTAAGTTAGCCTTATAAAGCAAAAATAAATTATATGAAAAACGGTACACAAACTGGAAAAGGTCCGTATTTTTTAATGCTTTTTTAGACATTTTAGATTTCTAGGCCAACTTTTTTCTCGTACTGTACCCGTAATTTAGAATGACCTGATATTAAAAACATATCTACGCACCCTCCAAAGAACCTCTTCCCTCTCATAATAGTGATAATACCCTACATACACTCCATCAGAGCCAACTGTAAAACGATATACCCAAACCTATAAATTTCAATTTACTCTTTTAAGCTCTCTATTGGAATTTATACGAAAGAAAAAAACGAATGTGTGTTTGTCGCGTTTTATCTCATTCCCTGTTTCGTACTTAATCCATCTTTATTCTGATTTACACAAAAGAGATTTCTGAACACGATTATGCTTCGTGCTTTTTTGTTTCTTCTTTCCAAAATAGTTTTTTGTTGTTTATTATTACATTTAATAATAATGGTGATAATGTTTTGTATCGTTTAACGTCCTTCGTGACGGCTATAAAGGTCACGTGACGAGAGAGATCTACGGCTTTATACGTAGGATCTGAATTATCTACGGGTCGATACATCATCTGGACGCGGAGGACAGTCCTCTAACCAAATAATGAACAAACCCAGCGTCGCTTAACTTAGCTGATCTAACGGGAAGCTGTGTTGCGACGTGGCCACAGCGTAGTCTTCTTTTAGTTTAAATAAGTGCTTATATTTTTCTACAACTTAAAAGTTGAAATTTACTCACTGATCCTTATATTATATATATATATATATATATATATATATATATATATATATATATAACGTAAAGAACGACGCTTTGTATAGGAGAATTATCCGCGCAAGATGAGAGCGAAAGAACGAAACAAATGAAAAAATGAGGTACCCACCTGGGAATCGAACCCGGGATCTTCCGATTGCCGGTCAGATATGATAACCACTACACCACAGGCCTCACCCAAACAAATGCCGCAATTCCTCTACATACGCGCAGAAACCAATGCCCCCAAAGGGGCACCTCCCGCTTGCCGTAACATTATATACATTATAACTGCAAACATGCAGTATAATTAACGTAAAGAACGACGCTTTGTATAGGAGAATTAACCGCGCAAGATGAGAGCGAAAGAACGAAACAAATGACGCGTATGTAGAGGAATTACGGCATTTGTTTGGGTGAGGCCTGTGATGTAGTGGTTATCATATCTGACCGGCAATCGGAAGATCCCGGGTTCGATTCCGGGTGGGTACCTCATTTTTCATTTGTTTCGTTCTTTCGCTCTCATCTTGCGCGGATAATTCTCCTATATAAAGCGTCGTTCTTTACGTTAATTATACTGCGTGTTTGCAGTTATAATGTGTGTATATATATATATATATATATATATATATATATATATATATATATATAAAGTGCCTCGTTGGGACTATAATAATGTTAATTATAATAATAATTATTAAATGTGTTAATGATTATTATTGCTTGAGGCTGGAGTCACCATACCATTGATCTTTTCAGATCAAATAATGTTATTAATTAAGGAAATGAATGGAGTGAGTTTTCTTCCTTTATTAAACAAAATAAATGAGATTAAGTGAAACAAATAAACGTTGCAGTTGTTTGAATGAAAGCTGTATTGAAATGTTATAAATGTGCATTTGATTAATGACTTCAGTATTATAATATATGCGAGGTAATGAAAGTCTCTTTATACAGTCAGGTGAATGACACCAGGCCAATGGGGCCTGTTACATGGTGAGATCTTAAGTGTCACTGGTGTTCTTCGCGGAGAGATGAAGTGTGATTGAGGCATCGTACCCGGGAGTCCCTTATAACGAGGTCGAGGTGTGACGTTCTGGGCAGAAGAAACGCTTGACGGAGTCTCGTGATGTAACATCATCTTCGTCGTGGTTGTGTCGATGGAATAGCGGGTTTATTATAAAGCGGAGATCGCGAAAGTGTTTGAAGGCGTCTCTGTCTATATATATATATATATATATATATATATATATATATATATATATATATATATATTATATATGGGATGAATTTCACAATTAAACACGTGAAATGAATGAATGATGCAACCCAGAAGGAAAAAGAAAAATGATTCAAGGCCGTTCGTGTATTCAGAAGCACACCTCGTACTGAATACACGAAAGGCCTTGGAATCATTTTCTTTTTCCCTGTGGGTTTGCATTATATATATATGTAAGAGAGAGAGAGAGAGAGAGAGAGAGAGAGAGAGTTGATTGAAGTGTCGTATGAAGGGTCCAGAAAAAAAGAGATGAGAGATTCTGAAGTTCTTTCATTAGTGACACACTTTTGTTTTTTCACGTCCTTGAAACAATAGAACCACGCAAACGGAAGTCTCCATCACATACAGCTTCTCTTACACCACTTTCACCACACGTATATATCATGCGTGGTGACCCTGTGGTGGTTTTTGAAGAAGAATGAAAAAGATTATTGTCTTTCATTCGAAATTAGAATTCAGGTTTCAGTGAAGTTATATCCTTTGTTTTGGTGGTATTTAAACGCCTTCGTAACGACAAAGGTCATACGAAGAAGTGGACTTACGGTTTTATGTTGGATCCAAACCACTACCCCGCCAAGAGGGATCCACCAGAGAGGGGCATTAATCTCTTAAATCTGAAATCCAAGATGAGACTCGAACCCAGGAACTTTATATATATTCAGAGCCCGGCGCTTTACCACTAGGTCACTGGCAGAGAGAGAGAGAGAGGGGGAGAGGGAGAATAAAATTGTGTTCCTTAACATTCAAACAAACAATGTTTTATCGCGAATATAAAAACAATAACAGTCCCCCTAATTATTTTATTAAATCTAGATGAAAGCTCTTGAAAAAGACTTTAAATAAATGTCTGAAATTTGATGAAAACCCTAAAATAAGGGTTCTACAGTGAGATAAGAGATTTGGGTTGTTTCACAGTCTGTAAGTAATTGATTGTAGGTCCTCAGTTCGTGTATACTATATATAATATATATATATATATATATATATATATATATATATATATATATATACACAGTGGTGTAGTGCTAAATAAAGAAGTGAGGGAACGCATTTTGAAAGTGTTACTCAGATGCAGGGGGACAATGGCGAGCGCGGCGAGCCCATACAGCTGGGGGTCCGGGGGCACTGTAAGCCCCCCGGGAAATCTTTTGAAATCTGACCAATTTCAGGGATATTTTGAGGTCATATGCACTGGATATTAGGATATATTCCAAGGTTGAAGATGCAGTATTTCCAGTGTCATTAGATATATGACATCCAGTACGATCAATAAAAATAGCTAACAACTGGAATGATTAACTAAAAAAAAGTTAACAACTGGTACGCCGTGGTGACTGTTTCATCAGATCTTTATAGGCTAGCATTGCCTCAGTCGAAGCTAAAAGAAATGAAACAGTTAATGATTCTCTCATATATTTCTTCTAGGGGTGGGAATCAAAATTTCATGACGTTAGAGATTTGTAAGTTCGGATTTATTTGAAATAGTGAGGGAACGCTGTTCCGTCTACCAAAAAAAGTAAGGGAACGCCGTTCCCGCAGCACTACACCACTGTATATACATACACACACACACACACACACACATCTTTCCTTTCAAAGGGTCCGCGCGATGATTCCTCATTTCACGAAGGTCAAGCTTGTCGTCAGTCCTCTCGAGTTGGCCTTGTGAAGTAGTGAGTTGGTTTCTTGTACTCTCCACCTCACATAGCCAGGTACGCCCGGCTCATTGGGGATTGTTCTGAGTCAGGCGTCTAATCTTCTTTTGAAGATGTCCACTGCAACCCCATTCGTGTTCCTTAGGTCTTTGGGCAGCTGATTAAACAGTTTTGGTCCTCTCACAGCAAAACTATTTTCCTTCATGGTTAAGGATGTTCCCTGTCTCGCCTTTAATTTGGGAACACGACACAGTCTTCCTTTCCTACTTTCCACCGTTGTTTGGGGAGTTACAGGGTTCAGAGTAAGATTAGGGACTAGTTTCTCCATTATTTTCCAAATGTAAATAATGGTGTATATCTTTCTCTTCTCATTTCCAGTGAATGTAGGTTTAGTTCGCGTAACCTTTCCCAGTAATTTAGTTCTTCGCACCCCTTGATCTTGGCTGTGAAGCTTCTCTGAATCCCTTCCAGCTGTCTAATGTCTTTTTTTATATGGGGATGTTAGGACCGAGCAATATTCCAATTTGGGTATGATCAATGATTTTAGTAGAGGAATCATTACATTCTTATCCCTTCTTTTAAAGGTTCTCAATATCTGCCCCGTTATTCTCTCTGCTCTGTTTACTGCTATCTTATTTTGTGTTTCAAATTTCGCATCATCAGTCATTACAACCCCTAAGTCTTTTGCTCTAGAATTTCTCTGAATTTCCTGTCCATTTGGGGTAAAATATTCCATGGATTTTAGGTCTTCTCTTTTTCCGTACCGCAACAGTGTTAAACTTCGTATTGTTGTCTTCCGTCCACTTGTAGATTCTGTTCATGTCGGTTTGTAGAGATCCTATATCTTCTGGGTTTCTTATTTTTCTACTGATCTTTGTGTCATCGGCAAAGGATGTTACTGTGCTGTCTCTGGTAACGTCCTCATCTATGTCAGTTAGCATGATTATGAAGAGTAGTGGAGCTAATATTGTTCCTTGTGGTACTGAGCTGAGGACCTCTGATTCTGATGAAGATACTCCTTGTACTGTAACGACTTTCCGCCGCTCACTAAGGAAATTATATATCCATTTCCCTACTTTTCCTGTTATTCCCATATATTTCAGTTTGTTTTTTGATTCCATGGTCACACTCGTCGAACGCTTTGGCAAAGTCTGTGTATATTACATCATAGTTTTTATTACTTCCAAGTGCATCAATAATAATAATGTAGTGTTCCATTAGTTGTGATAGGCATGATCTACTTGACCGAAACCCATGTTGGTTATCATTGAATTTTTTCTGAGTTTCCAAGAAGTCATAGATTTTCTGTAACTATTCTTTCAAATATTTTAGCGAGATGAGATGTAAACGACACTGGCCTATAGTTTTTGGCCTCGGATCGATCTCCTCCTTTATATATTGAGACTATGTTCCCGCTCTTCAGGATGCCCGGTATTTCTCCCGTGTCTAGTGATCGTCTCCATATCCAATATAGGGGAACCAGTGTGGCATTCCATTTATCCAGTCCTGCCACTGTGTGTTTTTAGTTTCCCTATAGCTTATGTAATATCATCTGTCGTAAAGTCGAAGTCCATTATACTTTCCCCTTGTAGTTCTTCTTCAAGAACTCGTTTCTATTGCTTGTCAGTTTTTGGGATACTGAAAGATGATTCGTACTGAACTCTTAATATTTCAGATACTTCTGTTAGATCATCAGATAAAGCACTGTTCTCGTTTTCCAAAGGTCCGATAGTCGCATGGTTTTTCGACTTTCTTTTTGCAAAATTATAGAAGTACTTTGAATTAAACCTTTATTGCTTCTATAGTGTCGTCGTCGTTTTCTGTATGCTTCTCAGTTAGTTCCTGTATGACGTCATCGATACTCTGCAGTTTATCATTTAATATTTTTCTGATATTATCTTTACAGTTACTTAATTTTGCAGTCACTCTTTTTCTCTTTCGGAACAATGACATCTTTTTTTTCTCGAACTTGCTTCTCTTTCCTCTTTGTTGTATTTTTGGGACATGTCTTTCCACAATTTCTAACGTCGTCTTCTCTAAAGTCATTAGCATCTGTTTCGTTGTTTTGGCCTCGAAAATGGTTTTCCAATCTATTACTTCCATGCTGGATGCAACATCTTCCCAGTTTATAGCTTTGGAGTGAAAATAAAAAATTTCGAATTTGCTTCTTTCTGTTGGTCGTGCTCTTTCCTTTCCTGTTGCTTTTATATTGGTTGTTATTTCAATGATGTGGTTCGATATTATAGTTAGGGATATTTCTACATTATCAATTAGGTTGCTGCTGTTTGTAAATACCAAATCTAGGCAGTTGTTTTTTCTTGTTTTCTGTTATTTCATGCGTTAACGTAAATTCATCAGCTAGAGCTAGTAGCATTTTTACCTGCTCCTGGTCTTCCCGTGTACCCCCCCTTGTCCTGGTATATACATATATTTTTTCCTATCCTTTTCTATTTCATGAATGGTAAATTAAAATCACCACAAAGAAAAATATTTGGGGTTGGAGAGAGTAATCTTTTACCCAGTTTCTTACCTCTATAATGGAATCTGAAAAGTTTGAGGTTGGCGTGTTTGGGGGTCTGTACATTACAATTAGTACTATATTTAATTTTTCAACTTTTGCTGTTACACATTATACGTAGTTGTTTGAGGTACTTAGTCATTTCTGCCATATGCCTTTCGCGTGTGTAAATAGCACATCCTCCTCTACGTCTCAATGTTCTGTCGGCTCGGAGGATGTTATAGTTATCAATTTGTATTTCTTTTTTGCCAATACAGAACTCGCAGTTTTCACAGTTCACCTGGCAGTCCTTTAGATGGGTTTCTGTGAGGCATGCAAAATCTGCTCCGGTTTCTTGCACGAGTCCTTTCAGGTATAAAATTTTGTCCCGGGAAGGTTTGGTTTAAGGCCTTGAATGTTGGCTAGGATTATTTTTATTTTTTTTTCCATCATTTTCGCATACAGGTGGTTCAGATTCGTTTTCCAATGGTGGTGCCGGTTTCGTTGCCTTGTGGTCCTCCGATAATTTGCCTCTTTATCTTTGTTGTCCCGATAACGCATGAAGTGTCTTTGTGCGTGTTCTGTCCAGCTCTCGGATTCCTATATTTGTCAGCTGACTTTGTATTTGCTGGATAGTATTTAGCAGCTGAATTGTGTTGGCTATGTCTAAAAAATTGATAACCACCTTTGATATTCGTTTATCCTGTTAACCCGTTGCTTTCCTTTGAGGGTGGTGGTAACGGCATTTTTGTCCGTATTTGCACCTCCCATATCTTGCTCAAATAAAGGTGTTGCAGACTGTAAGATGGTGGAACTTGCACTTACCAAATTTGCAATATTCACTTGTGTAATGTGTGTTGCATAATGTGGGATGCGCGCGCGCGCGCGCACACGCACACGCACACACGCACACACGCACACACGCGCACACACACACATATATATATATTCCAAAGCTGTATCCCATCTGATTTGCAGATAGCTGGTGAGGGAAGCTATATTTTTGGGGCCTCTTTGCGAGTGACCCGTTGCCCACGTCGGGCTGACATCATGAAGAAGCAAAAACTATAGTGTTTGTCATTTACCATTACTTATTCGGACTATAGTGGATTTAATTTTCCCAGAAGAGTTCCTTATTCCATGCACGGTCTGTGTATATCATATATACACAAACTGGGAAAACTAGGATAAAGCGGCAACGCATATAAAGAAAATGCATAATTGGAAGGCATACTATTGAAAAAACAATAAATTTAAAATTTAACTACTACTACAAAGCAAAAACTTAGATTTTGCATGTGACACAATGATTCATCACGTGAAAAGTGTCATCGTTATGGTTTTTCGATAATGTAATCATTATAGTGATGATTACAACGTGAATTTATTTAAATACATATAAAAAAATCCTTTTGCTAAAATATTGTGATGATACCATTTGTAAAATGACAGAAAATCTATTTTGTGATACTCGTTCGCAAGTCGTATGGTGGAATTATAGTGGTATTTTAGAAGCTTTTAAATATATATATATATATTTATATGTGTGTGTACACACACACACACACACACACAAGAGCCACTCAATATATTTTGCCCCACCTTTTTTTTTCTTTCCAAGTTTCCTTGTAAGTTCCAGAAATGTTGTACACGAGTAGTTGCATACCTTTTTTAGAAGTTTTTATTTTTCCACATAGTTCTATCCTTTTCTACGGCTTCCCTCCACCTCGAAAGGACGACCTTTATTCCTTGCTGGTAAAAGTCCGCTGGGTTCCGCTGGAGCCACCTCTTAACCTCTTCAACAACTCATCGTCACACTGAAACTTTCTTCCATGAATAGCATCCTTCATTGGCCCAAACAAATGGAAGTCTGAAGGTGCCAGATCCGGGCTGTATGGAGGGTAGGGTAACACAGTCAAGCGCATTTTTGTGATGGCCTCTCTTGTTTGCAAACTGTTGTGTGGTCTTGCGTTATCGTGCAAAAGGAGGACGTCTTCCAGTTTGTATTTTGTCCGGTCGAACTCGCTTTATACGTCTCTGGAGTCTCTGTAGGGTAGCAATATATGCCTCTGAGTTGATTGATTGTCTTTTCTTCATAATGTCCACCAGAATCACCCCTTTCATGTCCCAAAAGATGGTGGCCATAACCTTTCCTGCAGAGGAAGCCATTTTGAATTTTTTCTTGCTTGGGGAGTCTGCGTGATGCCACTCCATGGATTGGCGTTTTGTTTCAGGTTCAAAGTGGTGTACCCAAGTCTCATCTCCAGTCACAATTCGTGAAAGGAAGTCATCCCCTTCTGTCTCGTATCGAACCAACAACTCGGAAGCAATTTCTTTTCTTTGGGCTTTGTGATCTTCAATCAATTGGCGAGGAACAAAACACTTGAGTATCCCAGTTGCTGAATTATCGTATTCACACTTCCTTCATTAATTCCTAGCTCCAGTGATAGCTCCTTGTATGTGACGCGCCGATTTGATCGAATGATGCTGTTAGGACGTTGCACAGTGTGAGATGTCAGAGCCGATAGCGGGCGACCGCTGCGTAGCTCATCATCGAGGCTGGCTCTCTCCCTCTCCGATGATCTCACACGTTTAGAACAGCGTCCAACTGTGCTTCGATCAACAACAGCATCTCCGTAAACGTTTTGTAAGATGTGAGTATTTTGAACTGTTTCATTCTCTGTGGTTAAGAACTCGATAACAGCTCTGTTTATGACGCACATCACTGTCAGACGCCATTTTCAGAACTGCGTTAACCATCGGTTTTATAAAAGGGTGTTTAAAAGCGGTTTTATACAAGGAGGGGAGGTTCAAACTGGAAAAATCCGGTTATGTGAAGCGCAGAAAGTTCAAATTTACGGCTCAAACGACATTTCAGCCCCATGGCATATATATGGCATATGGCTGTTATTAAAAGTCAACCATGAAGTGTAGAAATTCCAGTGTTGTCCCATTTTACAGAGAAACTCATTCAGTTTTTTCTTTTTTGTACGCGGGTGACAGACATTGATGATTTAAAAGCAAGAATCACAGCTGCTATTGAGTGAATTGATGTGGATATGCTGCAGCGTACATGGCAACATTTAGATTACACAGGCCAACAAAAAAACATTTTTTTTCGTTGCCAAGGAAATTCGTACGAATTTAGGGTATTTTGGGGTTGCTGAATTCCAAAATGAAAGTAGTTTTTCCGATTTGGCTCTAGTTCTTGTGATAATGAATACCCTCAATTAATAGGAAACGTAACCATAACGCGTGCATATGGGAAACTACCGGAACATTCTAGATGGTGAGACCGAATAAAATGCCATTATGTATTTCATGTGTTTATTTTTGTATGATTTGAGACAATTTCAATGCGATTTGTAAGTAGGCTCCGCCTAAACATTAAATTTTTTGTATTTTTACGTGTTTAAATGGGGTACCAATTATCTCATAAATTAGAGCCAATCTAGCGAAACCGATGTCATATTCGGAATCAGCACCACAAAGTTACCCCAAAATCACTCTAATATGATTGGCAATAAAATGAGTGTTGACCAGTGTTATCGATTGGATGTTTTGAGAATCACTGATGGTGCACATATCGAATGTTTGTAACAACATTACTTTAATAAAAGAAACTTTTGAAAATACAGATT
>JAJOZX010007230.1:45000-85000 GCA_023014485.1 Bathynomus jamesi
CCTGCTTCCTTTGCTTATGGGACAGCAGAGCCAAGGAAGAACATTATTTCAAACAAATCTGGCCAGCACGAACATCACTTACTGTCGGAGAAAAAAACGTAATTAATCCACCTTTAGTGAGCAGAGATAAAATCATATTTCCTCCTCTGCATATAAAACTAGGCCTCATTAAACAATATGTAAAAGCTTTAGATACGAACGGCGAGTGTTTCAAATACATAACTTCAAAATTTCCAAGTTTAAGTTATGAAAAAATCAGGCGGGAATTTTCGACGGTCCACAAATAAGAACAATGATTAAAGACAGCAATTTTCCTAATGTCATGAATGAACGCGAAAAAAATGGCTGGTTCTCATTCGTGGACTTGATAGAAAACTTTTTAGGCAATTATAGGGCAGATAACTACGAAGAAATCGTAAAAAAACTTTTAAGGGACTACAAAGAGTTAGGTTGCAATATGAGCATAAAAATGCATTTTTTGAATAGCCATCTTGACCAATTTCCAAGTAATTTAGGTGATGTAAGTGACGAACAAGGGGAGAGATTCCACCAAGATATAAAAATTATGGAGGAACGGTACCAAGGCCGCTGGGATTCCCACATGATGGCTGATTACTGCTGGTGCTTGAAAAGAGACCTGCCATCAACAAGCAAATACGCTAGAAAGTCTTACAAAAGAAAATTTTTGCCACAGTGAAAGCTTCATATCTGTTTGTTTTTTTATTTTAAGTCATTTCTATCGTTATAATGTAATTTTACTGTAGTTTGAACTGCTTGTATTCATGAAACTTGAAAAAAAAATTTAACACGACTTAATTTTTTAGTCCTAATTTGAAAAATCTGGAAAATGGCACATAGGCTGTCGACAAGAATCAGGACCTGATAGAGCCAAACTGAGTTGAAATTCGTATTCAGCGCACCCAAATTACCTAGAATCAAGTGTCAGATATCATTCAATAAAATGCGTGTTGCCCAGTGTTATTTGTTGTCACTACTTGTCACTGTCACTATTTTTAAGTAATATTTTCTACTAAATATACAATAAATCATTTAATTTAAAATCCTGTAACATTTTGTAGACTTTATATTGTATTTCTTATAATTATTGCTATTATCATTTTTTGTTGTCTCTATTACTTGTCACTTTCACTATGTTTATGTAATAAATAATCTAAATGCCATTAATTTTGGTAAAAAGCCTCCATGCTTCCAACGGCAAATTCAGATGAGAGTACTTTGAATAATAATAAGGTGATTCACTCGCTGGTAGCCCCCAGAGTATCGTATTAGCAATACTCTGGGGCTACCAGCGAGTGAATCACCCTGTATTAATGTCATTTGAAATATCTAAAAATTGTAAAACTCTGTCGCTGTTATTCTTTTTTTAATAAAGATTTTTATTTTTTATTTTTTATTTTGATTATTATATCTGAAAGAAACACCTGAAGCAGGACTATTGCGTTACCATTTATAGAGTTCCTCCACCCACGAAATTCCCTTCAAAGAGAAACTCGCCAATTGTAATGAAAAACGTTTTGGGTTAGTTTAACCTCTCTCGTATGATATAAAAGGTCGTATGACGGAGGGGACCTACGGCTTTACGTGGGGTCCGAACCATCTACTCCACCAAGGAAAACCCAGAGAAGTACTTTAATCGCTGAAATTTGAAGCCCTAGCCGAGATTCGAACCCACGAAATTCAGATTAACTCTCTGTGTAGCATCCTACATGACGCGTTAAATTTAGTGACGTATCAAGTCTATCGACCGTAAGAATTGTTCTAATTTTTATCATAAAAACTAGTTCCACTGTAATTCCTGGTGACAGAAAATCATTCGGGGCGGGTGGGGGAAAACTGATAGATCTGGCCCCTTCTGGATTCCTTTACATCATCCATTGAGTTTTGTTAGCAGACTCAGCTGCCTGTTCGTGAAGTTAATGAGGAAGCATGTTGTATGTGGGTAGAATTTAAATTTTATGGAAACCAATAAGGAATTTCATACGAAGTCAAGGTCAGAGAGAATTCCGAGGGGAAAACGAAAGGGGGAAAGAGGAGAGGGGGGGGGGGGGGGAGAAGAGAAAATGGAAAGAAATGAGAAGAAAATGCCTCAAGAGAGCCATGCAAGAATTTTCCTCATGGCGGAGAGGAAACAAGCCCTTTAATTCTGTTGGGTGCAATTTGAAGGATCCGAACCCCGGAGCCTGCTAGCCCCACAAACGGCCCGACAGGCAGTCTACATACATAACAAAAATGCTAGCAGCGAAACTGTTTCCTGCAGGAAAAAGAGAAATTCACCTACCTTATTTTTTAGAACATGCCAAAAAAAAAAAAAGCGAGAACTGTCAGTTATTCTCCTTCAACTCCCCTCGACTCAGTGATATGTTTGTTTGTTTGTTTTTTCTGTTTAAGGTGCTTTCAACCCTGCTGGATTATTGACACCATTTTTTTTTTTTTTTTTTTTTTGTAGAGAAAGGTGGTGAAAGAAGTAGTAGAATTTAAATAATGTATTATTAACAGTTGTCGATAATTATTAATTTTCATTTGTACATCTCTTAAAAAAAAATTATAAATCATTTTAAATTTTTATACATTAATTTATTATTAATTATTTTTTGAAAGGGGTAACTATTTTATTTCTGTTTCTTATTTAATTAAATTCGTATGTATTATCAGTAAGAATGAGTTTCTAGAAAAAAAACAGCAAAAAGAATTGTGAAAGCCCCTCTCACAGTCTCAAGCCAGTCTATAAAGTCGGGAGTGCAGTACCCCTACTGGACCGAAATTATTTTGAGGCTTCCTCTCGTCCTTATAACTCCTCGTAAAGGGAATGTATTTTTCCCGTTTGGTGACGTTACTGCCCATCTCAGCGCCCTCTGGTGGACGGAGGATGCGAAAGAGCTCAATCAACTACCATACACGCGAGTAACATGACGTAAGTTTAATGAAATAAAATCGAATTCTATTTAATTCCAGTCGATTTATTTCCAGTTTGGTTAATTCACTCTCATTTCAGTTCGATTTAATTCCATTGGATTCTATTCAATTCGAGTTTTCAAGATTTTTAAACTGAACACAACTTATACGCCTAACCTAACCTAACCAACCGTACGCATAACGGCTAGAAAAGTAGCCTAACCGAGCACTAACTATAAGTTTAATTAATATTATTCCAGTATTATTCGACTTGGAGTAATTTTGGTAAGTTCAATTTACTTCCAGTCTGCGTTGATCAACCAATTTCTATTTCGACTTTATTCCAGTCCCAATTTTGGGCTCTATTTCATTCTATTCAATTTTCTTCCATTTGGCTTCATTCCATTCAATTCACGTTACTATATATATATTTAAATATGTATATATATGTTGATGTAAAAAAGTATAGTGGATGTAAGTGTGTAAAAAGGAGAGATAACACCTTCTCAGAATGCCTTCAAATGACAAAGGTGTGTCGAACAGTGGACGAAACGTCCGTCTGTGGAAAGTGATGACAAAATGTCTCTGATGCCGTGATTAAGGATATATTGCTACGCAAAAAAGTTACTAATTGGTAATGATTGGGTTTTGTTTATGAAAAAATATCCAAAGAAAAACGCGATATTACAATTAGTGATATTTTTTTTTTTTTTCAGAAATTTTATATTTGTAGGCGAACTTTTTTCGGAAGTTGTACGCATCTTTATGAATCGTTATAGTATATGTATATTATTATAATCTTTGTGTTATAAAATGGCGAGTGAATAAATAAATATTTGAAACAATTTTCACATCTTCATTTTTAAACGAATGACATCGAAATTTATTTGTCATTCATTGGTGAAGACTATTTTTGTTGAGTGTACGCGCAAATGAAGTTTCATTTCTTTTGTTAAAAATATTAAAAAAAAGGTGTCAACACGCAAAAGAACCAGTTCAAGCTTTGGCA
Organism: Bathynomus jamesi; assembly: GCA_023014485.1. Classification (NCBI taxonomy): domain Eukaryota; kingdom Metazoa; phylum Arthropoda; class Malacostraca; order Isopoda; family Cirolanidae; genus Bathynomus; species Bathynomus jamesi. The sequence goes on from JAJOZX010007230.1 coordinate 48,923, forward strand.
CTAATAATAATGATTGGGTTGTTTAACCTCCTTCGCAACATCTAAGGTCCTATGACGGAGGGGACCTACAGCTTTACGTGGGATCCGAACCACGGGTCGCTACATAGTTTGGACGCGGCGGACGGTCTCCCATCCAACTACTATCCGACCCAATGTCGCTTAACTTCGCTGATCAACGAGAAGCGGTGTTACAACATTGGCTACGACGTAGCCCAGTCCAATTCAAGCTTGGTTGCACGGTGGTTTCTTCAACCACAAAGTGTCGGTGATGCGGTTGAGATCTTCATCAACAACCGTAAAAATGGCGTGGCTCCGAACAGTCATATGCCCATTTGATCAACGGAACATTCTGTCGATACTAATAACCTAATTTAACGTAACGTAACTTAATTTAATAAAAAGAGAACTTGCCGAATACATAAAGAGAGTGACGTTAAACCCTCTCCGAAGAGGGAAGTTACTTTTTCAGACAGTTTTAAAATTCGCGGAAAATCTTTGACGATTGTACCTACTACTGGCTTTAACATGCTGAATTTCTTTTAAAAATATGGTTCGTTTAGTTTCTAGAACTTCAGTAGTTATGGTACTATTTTATATTAACAAAAAAGAATTCGTGACAGCATCCGGTCACCCCAATCTTAGGGTAGGTTAAAAAAAGTCCCCAGTATATGGAGATACTCGTATTTTCATTGATCGACACTAACCATTTGCAAATTAGGGGTTGGTCACAATTCACTGCCTTCCATTTATCAGAAATTGAACGACAAACTTGACAGCAGCGTTTGGTTAAAAGTAAATGAGGCCCTCAAGAAAAAAATGGCTAAGCGACAAAAGTAAAAAACGCCAGAAAACCCAGCTGAAATTTGTACCAATTTGAAAGTTGAACTTAGAAATTTTTAAGAAGATATTTCGATGAAATATCTTAGTTTAAAAGTTATTCCACCTTCAAAATGGCACAACTTTTTAACAACGTTTTCTGGCGTTTTTTACTTTTGTCGCTTAGCCACTTCTTCCTAGAAGGGCCTTAAATATGGGGTTTACTTCTAAAACATGTAAATAAGGAAAGAAATCACGACCAAATCACTAGTTTAATAATGACCAACGTTGCCGAATTATTCAAAAGACTTCAGAATTTATTTTGTGAGGTAATTTATTCAGTTTAAACAAATTAAAAACCATAAATACAATTCTTTGTAGATGGAAACCACCAACCAACTAATTCCGATTGTTTGCGACGTCCCAACAGTTCAGTGTGTTTAATCATCCGAAACGTATCGATTCTTGTACAGGAAAGACTTTATTTATAGAAACTCAGGGTAAATAAGAGTCCTTCACAGACGAAGTAATATATAGGCTATATGCAGGCTCTCTCTATCTCTCTCTATCTCTGATGACACCAATGTTGGGACGCCCGAAGCGATCGAGGAACTGCGTGCGGACGTAGGTAGGATAGGAGAGTGGTCCGAAAAATGGCAAATGCCGTTTAACTTGGGTAAATGCAAAGTGATGCACATTGGCTACGCCAATCCCAAGTCGGACTACTCGATGTTGGGTAGTAATATCGAGGTGACTGATTTAGAAAAGGACTTGGGTGTGCTAATTAGCAGCGACCTTAAGTTTACGAAACAGTGCGTAGAGGTGGAAAAGAAAGCCCAGAAACTATTGGGTTATATCAGGAGGCAATTTCAGTTTCGGAACAAGGAGATTGTGCTCTCACTGTACAATTCCCTTGTTCGGCCGCACCTGGAGTATGCTGTGCAGTTCTGGTCGCCCACCCTCAGGAAAGATATTGAGAGGCTGGAGCGAGTGCAGCGAGGGCCACAAAGTTAATCCCTTCCGTTAGGCATATGGGTTTACAATCGGCGGTTACGCGCCCTGAACTTGTTTTCGCTTGAAACTCGGAGGCTGCGCGGTCAACTGATCGAGGTTTTCAAGCTCTTACGCGGGTTCAACGATGTCGATTTTAGAAGTATGTTTAGTTTAAATGATAACCAACTCGCAACAATGGTTGGAAGTTGGATTTGAAACGGTTTAGGACTAGTGTGTGCGGGAATTACTTTACGTATAAGGTCTGTGACACATGGAAACAGGTTATCTTCGGAAGTTGTGAACAGTTTCCTCTGTGGATCAGTTCAAGAAAAGGTTAGACGAAATCTTGCACACTATTTGAGTGTGTAAAGACATTTAGGACCTCAGTCTGCGGAAATGTCTTTCCTATAAAATAGTTAATATCTGGAACCAACTTCCTCAGAGGTTGTTTCCATCAAAGTGTAAATGTGTTTAAAAATAGGCTAGACAAAGTACTGAATACTCTCATAGTTTAAGACTAAAACATAAGAAAACTCTGCAGGAGTCGCTTGCACGGTGTCTCTGTGAGCAAGCTAAATATAGAGAGCTATTTATATATTCTCCACTTTCCTGTAAAATTTCCTTGGCTATTTTTCCAGGGTCAAGGTATTTTCTTCAACCTTTTTCCGTACCTGCCTCTGGCAGGGAGGGAGCGGAGGGGTGGGGAGAGAGCCTTCTACTTTTCTATCCAGTTTTTCTACTAGATAGGATAGTTGAAAGAAAAATAAACTTACAAAATTTTCCCTGGCACCCGTTGCCATTGGTACCTCCTCGTATGGGCCGCAAGGCCTTTTGAGGTAACTTCTTTCCTTGTAACTCTCTCTCTCTCTCTCTCTCTCTCTCTCTCTCTCTCTCTCTCTCTCATATGTTGAGTGAGTACGATAAGAGTAGGGCGATTGATATACTTTATCTCGACTTTCAGAAAGCCTTTGATAAGGTACCTCACCCGGCTAATGGCGAAAGTGCGCGCGCTGGTATCGGTGGGGAAATAGGTAGGTGGATTGAAAACTGGCTGAGGAACAGGCGGCAGAGGGTGGTAATTAAAGGGGCTAGTTCGGGTTGGGCCTCGGTCACTAGTGGGGTTCCTCAGGGTTCCGTTTTGGGGCCACTGTTGTTTATCATTTAGATAAATGATATCGACGGTGGCATCGTCACTCGGATCGCAAAATTCGCTGATGACACCAAGCTTGGGGCCAATGTTGGGACGCCCGAAGCGATCGAGGAACTGCGTGCGGACGTAGGTAGGATAGGAGAGTGGTCCGAAAAGTGGCAAATGCCGTTTAACTTGGGTAAATGCAAAATGATGCACATTGGCTACGCCAATCCCAAGTCGGACTACTCGATGTTGGGTAGTAATATCGAGGTGACTGATTTAGAAAAGGACTTGGGTGTGCTAATTAGCAGCGATCTTAAGTTTACGAAACTGTGTGTAGAAGTGGAAAAGAAAGTCCAGAAACTATTGGGTTATATCAGGAGGCAATTTCAGTTTCGGAACAAGGAGATTGTGCTCTCACTGTACAATTCCCTTGTTCGGCCGCACCTGGAGTATGATGTGCAGTTCTGGTCGCCCACCCTCAGGAAAGATATTGAGAGGCTGGAGCGAGTGCAGGCGAGGGCCACAAAGTTAATCCCTTCCGTTAGGCATATGGGCTACAATCGACGGTTACGCGCCCTGAACTTGGTTTCGCTTGAAACTCGGAGGCTGCGCGGTCAACTGATTGAGGTTTTCAAGCTCTTACGCGGGTTCAACGATGTCGATTTTAGAAGTATGTTTAGTTTAAATGATAACCCAACTCGCAACAATGGTTGGAAGTTGGATTTGAAACGGTTTAGGACTAGTGTGTGCGGGAATTACTTTACGTATAAGGTCTGTGACACATGGAAAAGGTTACCTTCGGAAGTTGTGAACAGTTCCTCTGTGGACCAGTTCAAGAAAAGGTTAGACGAAATCTTGCACACTATTTGAGTGTGTAAAGACATTTAGGACCTCAGTCTGCGGAAATTTCTTTTCCTATAAAGTAGTTAATATCTGGAACCAACTTCCCTCAGAGGTTGTTTCCAGTCAAAGTGTAAATGTGTTTAAAAATAGGCTAGACAAAGTACTGAATACTCTCATAGTTTAAGACTAAAACGTAAGAAAACTCTGCAGGAGATCGCTTGCACGGTGTCTCTGTGAGCAAGCGAAATATAGAGCTATTTATATATTCTCCACTTTCCTGTAAAATTTCCTTGGCTACTTTTCCAAGGTCAAGGTATTTTCTTCAACCTTTTTCCGTACCTGCCTCTGGCAGGGAGGGAGCGGAGGGTGGGGAGAGAGCCTTCTACTTTTCTATCCAGTTTTCTACTACTGCTAGGATAGTTGAAAGAAAATTAAACTTTTACAAAATTTTCCCTGGCACCTGTTGCCATTGGTACCTCCTCGGTATGGGCCGCAAGGCCTTTTGAGGTACTTCTTTTCCTTGTAACTCTCTCTCTCTCTCTCTCTCTCTCTCTCTCTCTCTCTCTCCTCTCTCCTCTCTCTCTCTCTCTCATCTTAATATGTCTCTCTTTTCGTGCAAAAGAACAATTACTCCCGAAACTAGATGTTCCAAAGCCACACGATGTGTCCGATTTCAATTCCAGCTTCAACTTCACAAACTTTCAATGCGACCTTTTTATTTCAGCACAATTAAACCTTCTTTTCTTTCTCTCCATGTTACCCCGCCTCTCTCTCTCTCTCTCTCTCTCTCTCTCTCTCTCTCTCTCTCTCTCTCTCTCTGTTTCTCCTTTCTTTCTCGCTTTTCTTTCCTTCGCGGTCTAAACGAAAACTGAAAGATAATATTTAACTCCTTATGAATTTGATTAGACAATTCTTATAATAGAGAAATAACTTACACTTATAAGTTATAACTATAACACGAAAAACGTAAAGCAAATCTGGTGGCCTCCTTGTGCAGTTAGTATGTTCCGGGATTCGGATCCCCAAACCTACAACAGCTTGCTCTTAATGCCTGCGAGCGTCTGGTTGAGCTCCGGCATCTGTCCTCTTCTACTAACACTCTCGTTTCTCTTCGTCCCTTTCTATTTGTTTCTTACAGCTTTCTCTGTTTAATTTTCTTTCTTCTTCTATCCTTTCTTGGTCACATCCACCACCATCGACCTGTCACTTAGTTTATATTTTCCTTTACTGTGTAATTTGGCGTGCAAGATACTCTAAATGGTTACTCATGAATATTTTTTAAAGCGTTTCCTTTAAGTAATCTTTTTCTCTAACTTTCCTATCTCTTTCCTTTCAACACATTTTCTGTCTGCAGTGACTGGCTCGATAGAGGGTGCCGCACGCTTTTCTTTAACGTTGACTTAATACTCTACAGGTAGGTGAAAGGACTCATGGGCATGTTTTTATTTTACTTAAAAAAAAAAAAACCTATTTTTCTTAATTTACTTTAGACTTTTAATGAGCAGCCTTGAATGGATTTTCAATGGTCTTTGTTGGTTTGTAAAATTTCTCTCTCTCTCTCTCTCTCTCTCCTCTCTCTCTTTCTCTCTCTCTCTCTCTCTCTCTCTCTCTCTCTCTCTCTCTCTTTCTTTTTCTCTCTACCCCTGCGGGGTATAACTCCGCAGGGGGTATAAAGGTTATGCACGTTCCTTCTGCGTGTTGTAAACTTTATACTTGGGGTGTGACAGCCCTCCGGTCCCGAGTCGTGGGATTCTAGAGAAATTGGCTGCCAATTCCTTTAGGTTCTCTCTCTTTCGGGAGGGCGGGTGAAGTCTGTTGTACAAACCTGTCCCGTGGGTTACTAGGACCCCTTCCCATCCCACTCTGTCCTTTTAGCTTAGGTTAGGGATGTTTCCTCTGACTGCAAAAAAAAAAGAAAAACTTTTAGTATTGTCTTTTTTCTCTACTGTACGATTAGGACGCTACTGCTATCTCATGCGTGGGAAGAGAGGCTTGAACCTCTAAAATAACACCATTTAACTTCAGTTGTAGGTAAAAATATTTAGAGGGGATAATAGCGAGTAGGATTGTTGACCATTTGGATTCCTACAAGCTACTTGGGGACTCCAGCATGGGTTTAGACGGCATAGGTCGTGTCTCACCATCATGCTCGAGTTTTTCTACGTCATGTTGAGTGAGTATGATAAGAGTAGGGCGATTGATTAGAAGGCCTTTGATAAGGTACCTCACCGCCGGCTAATGGCCGAAGTGCGCGCGCGGGGTATTGGTGGGGAAGTAGGTAGGTGGATTGGAAACTGGCGAAAAATGCCACAAAGTTAATCCCTTTCGTTAGGCATATGGGCTACAATCGACTCTTACGTGACGCGGGTTCAAAGATGTCAATTTTAGAAGCATGTTTAGTTCAAATGATAACCCAACTCGCAACAATGGTTAGAAGTTGGATTTGAAATGATTTAGGACTAGTATATGTGGGAATTACTTTAACATGTTGATAGTTTAAGATTAAAAACATAAGAAAACTCTGCAGGAGTTCGCTTGCACGGTGTTTCTGTGAGCAAGCTAAATATAGAGCTATTTATATATTCTCCACTTTCCTGTAAAATTTCCTTGGCTACTTTTCCAGGGTCAAGGTATTTCTTCAACCTTTTTCCGTACCTGCCTCGGCAGGGAGGGAGCGGAGGGTGGGGAGAGAGCCTTCTACTTTCTATCCAGTTTTCTACTAGCTAGCTAGTTGAAAGACAAAATTTTCCGTGGCACCCGTTGCCATTGGTACCTCCTCGGTATGGGCCGCAAGGCCTTTTGAGGTACTTCTTTCCTTGTAACTCCTTGTAACTCTCTCTCTCTCTCTCTCTCTCTCTCTCTCTCTCTCTCTCTCTCTCTCTCTCTCTCTCTCTCGCTGGGTATCGGTGGGGAAATAGGTAGGTGGATTGAAAAGTGGCTGAGGAATAGGCGGCAGAGGGTGGTAATTAAAGGGGCTAGTTCGGGTGGGCCTCGGTCACTAGTGGGGTTCCTCAGGGTTCCGTTTTGGGGCCGCTGTTGTTTACCATTTACATAAATGATATCGACGGTGCATCGTCAGTCGGATCGCAAATTCGCTGATGACACCAAGCTTGGGGCCAATGTGGGACGCCCGAAGCGATCGAGGAACTGCGTGCGGACTAGGTAGGATAGGAGAGTGTCCGAAAAATGGCAAATGCCGTTTAACTTGGGTAAATGCAGTGATGCACATTGGCTACGCCAATCCCAAGTCGGACTATCGATGTTGGGCAGTAATATCGAGGTGACTGATTTAGAAAAGGACTTGGGTGTGCTAATTAGCAGCGACCTTAAGTTTACGAAACAGTGTGTAGAGATGGAAAAGAAAGCCCAGAAACTATTGGGTTATATCAGGAGGCAATTTCAGTTTCGGAAACAAGGAGATTGTGCTCTCACTGTACAATTCCCTTGTTCGGCCGTACCTGGAGTATGCTGTGCAGTTCTGGTCGGCCACCCTCAGGAAAGATATGAGAGGCTGGAGCGAGTGCAGGCGAGGGCCACAAAGTTAATCCCTTCCGTTAGGCATAGGGCTACAATCGACGGTTACGCGCCCTGAACTTGTTTTCGCTTGAAACTCGGAGGCTGCGCGGTCAACTGATCGAGGTTTTCAAGCTCTTACGAGGGTTTCAACGATGTCGATTTTAGAAGTATGTTTACTTTAAATGAAACCAACTCGCAACAATGGTTGGAAGTTGGATTGAAACGGTTTAGGACTAGTGTGTGTGGGAATTACGTTACGTATAAGATCTGTGACACATGGAAAGGTTACTTCGGAAGTTGTGAACAGTTCCTCTGGGATCAGTTCAAGAAAAGGTTAGACGAAATCTTGCACACTATTTGAGTGTGTAAAGACATTTAGGACCTTAGTCTGCGGAAATTTCTTTTCCTATAAATAGTTAATATCTGGAATCAACTCCCTCAGAGGTTGTTTCCAGTCAAAGTGTAAATCTGTTTAAAAATAGGCTAGACAAAGTACTGAACACATCATAGTTTAAGATTAAAACCTCAGAAAACTCTGCAGGAGTTCGTTTGCTCGGTCTCTGTGAGCAAGCTAAATATAGAGCTATTATATATTCTCCACTTTCCTGTAAAATTCCTTGGCTACTTTTCCAGGGTCAAGGTATTTTCTTCAACCTTTTTCCGTACCTGCCTCTGGCAGGAGGGAGCGGAGGGTGGGGAGAGAGCCTTCTACTTTTCTATCCAGTTTCCTACTACTGCTAGGATAGTTGAAAGAAAAATAAACTTTCACAAAATTTCCCTGGCACCCGTTGCCGTTGGTACCTCCTCGGTATGGGCCGCAAGGCCTTTTGAGGTACTTCTTTTCCTTGTACTCTCTCTCTCTCTCTCTCTCTCTCTCTCTCTCAACAAGGAGATTGTGCTCTCACTGTACAATTCCTTGTTCGGCCGTACCTGGAGTATGCTGTGCAGTTCTGGTCGCCCACCCTCAGGAAAGATATTGAGAGGCTGGAGCGAGTGCAGGCGAGGGCCACAAAGTTGATCCCTTCCGTTAGGCATATGGGCTACAATCGACGGTTACGCGCCCTGAATTTGTTTTCGCTTGAAACTCGGAGGCTGCGCGGTCAACTGATCGAGGTTTCAAGCTCTTACGCGGGTTCAACGATGTCGATTTTAGAAGTATGTTTAGTTTAAATGATAACCCAACTCGCAACAATGGTTGGAAGTTGGATTTGAAACGGTTTAGGACTAGTGTGTGTGGGAATTACGTTACGTATAAGATCTGTGACACATGGAACAGGTTACCTTCGGAAGTTGTGAACAGTTCCTCTGTGGATCAGTTCAAGAAAAGGTTAGACGAAATCTTGCACACTATTTGAGTGTGTAAAGACATTTAGGACCTCATTCTGCGGAAATTCTTTTCCTATAAAATAGTTAATATCTGGAACAACTGCAGGAGTTCGCTTGCTCGGTCTCTGTGAGCAAGCTAAATATAGAGCTATTATATATTCTCCACTTTCCTGTAAAATTTCCTTGGCTCCTTTTCCAGGGTCAAGGTATTTTCTTCAACCTTTTTCCGTACTGCCTCTGGCAGGGAGGGAGCGGAGGGTGGGGAGGAGAGAGCCTTCTACTTTTCTATCCAGTTTTCTACTACTGCTAGCATAGTTGAAAGACAAAATTTTCCCTGGCACCCGTTGCCATTGGTACCTCCTCGGTATGGGCCGCAAGGCCTTTTGAGGTACTTCTTTTCCTTGTAACTCTCTCTCTCTCTCTTCCTCTCTCTCTCTCTCTCCTCTCTCCCTCTCTCTCTCTCTCCACACATATATATAACAGAGCGCAAAGGTCAGCTCGTTCATATTTCCAAGAACAACGTCAGCAAATCTAACCTACTCGAAACTTTTTCTTCCTCTTCAAAGACGAAATGAATATCTCTATAATCTCAAAGGTAAAATAAAAAAGTTGAAAGGACTTTTATATGTGTATTTTCTTAGTGTTCAAATAATAAAAGAAATAACAATTATATAGAAAGCACGAAGTTGACAAATTTGGTTCGAATTTCTTTAGAAGTTCAAATCATTTGCATAACTTGAAGCACTTGTTTAGGTTGAAAGTTTTCGTTAATTTTATTTTCCATGCTGGACACAAGAGGGGGGAAAAATCAGGAAGAATAGGGGGGTGTTGGAGAATAAGAAGGGAGTGGTGGAGAATATGAATAATGTATGCAAGCAATATTTTACTCATCATATGTATGTTTTAACTATATTTTAAATATGTTTTTGAATACTTGGATCAGTTTGGATCTCACGCCATGAAAGGTGTTTATGCAGCATGTGATATACTGAGTTGTTCATACTTCGTAATGTTGTACCACCACGAAAGTAGAGAAGATCTCTCCGGCAAGGAATATCAGTGGGAGGTCCTATTATCTATCTTCGTACTTGTCCCTTATGGAGAATGAAAGTGTTTCGTGGGTGATCACCCGTTGCTGCTACAGCTAATTCAAGAGTTTCCCACTTAGAGGTGTTTATAAGGCAAATGATAAAAAAAAAGTTACTCGATGGTTGATCATGCTATGTGGGACACAATCAACCAGAGACGTTTCTCTAAAGTTGGGGTAGAATTAAGTGTAGGAGGAAGTGTTTATATAAACTCCAAAAGGGTTACGATATAATACTATTTTCTTAAATTATATTATATGTGAGAACAGTCCTAAACCCTGAGTGTATTCAGAACTTTGTCCAGCCTATTTTTAAACATGTTCACATTTTGGCTTGAAACAACCTCCGAGGGAAGTTGGTTCCAAATATTAACTATTTTATAGGAGAAAAAATTACCACAGATGGAGGTACTAAATGTGTTAAATCCCAATTTAAAACCATTATTTCTTGTCGGACTGGTATTAAATGAGTATAATTTTTTGTAGTCTACCCTGTCTATTCCATTGAGCATCTTGAAAACTTGAATAAGCTGACCGTGCAACCTCCTGGTCTCTAAGGTAAACATTTAAGCATTCTAAGCTTCGTTGGTGGTTTTGCAGTCTCATTGAAGGGATCAATTTTGTGGCCCTTGCTTGTACCCTTTCCAACCATTCTATATACTTCCTAAGGGACGGAGACTAAAGCTGCACACAATACTCGAGTTGAGGTCTAACTAGTGAATTATAAAGAGACATTACAATCTATTTGTTTCTAAACTGGAACCGTCTTTTAATATGACCTAGTATTTTAAGGCCCTCTTTTCCACTTCTACACAGTGCTTCGACGGCTTGAAATTATTACTAGTATACAGTGATGTGCTCGTTACTTTATAAATGTAATGCCGTTACCGTTACCACAGTCTAAATGTAACGCCGTTATCGTGTTACCGTTTTTAAAAAGTAACGAGTAACGGCACCGTTACTCGTTACCGTTACTTTTAATGAAATGTAAATATATTATATATATATATATATATATATATATATATATATATATATATACACACACAAAATATTATATATAAACATTCGCTCGTGCGAGTATGTGTTGGTTTGTATCCACTGGTTAATGCATAGGCTATGAAGTCTGTGCATGCTTTCATTGCGTTGTTATGCCTGAAAGACATAATACAGTATTTAAAAAAAAAGTGAAACAATTACTGCAAGATTTATTACTAGGAACTGCAACATAACCGAGGATGTAGCATATTATTGATACTAAATTACTAATGCTAGAATATACCAGGAAAGTTTAGTTTTGCAAAACAATAATACGAAATACTAAAGAAATGAATCAGACGAGTTATTGTGCATAGCAATGATGATTGAAATTTATTAGCTAAATATACGAACTTAAGAACTATTATTCAACAGATCTTTATTGGCCTTTAAGAAAACAAGCTTCTCGAAAGTTGCATCTAAGAGCGAGCCTCGTTTTGGACGCAGTATATTCTTCCCTACTGAAAAAACCCTCTCAACAGCGACACTAAGTGGCATAGGAGTGTTAAGTTTAATAAACATATTTTTAAAGTTAGTGGGTGGGAAGGATGCAGAGCTAACATGCCGTGAAGGCCCAGATGAGAGGAATGACGAAACATCTGTTGAACTTAGGTCCCTCCCTGCTCCAGGGTTCTTCGCCTTTTTACTTTGACAGTACTGTCAGTGCAGGGGGAGAGGGTGGATGGAGTTAGGCTGCCAGCATGCCAACGGCCAACATGCACACCTCGCTCATAGTGAAGGGACAAATTTTTAACGGTTAATGAATAATGAGAGGATCGAAAGAAACTAATTGCGAGCTACGATAAGAAAGTAACGAGTAACGACTAACGAATGTATTTTCCTAAAAAAGTAACGTCGTTACTGAAAGTTACTTGATTTGAAATGTAACGCCGTTACCGCTACCGTTACTAAAAAAGTACCGCGTTACGTAACGACCGTTACTTGTAACGCGTTACTGCCCAGCTCTGCTAGTATACTCTTAAGTCTTCTCTAGATCAGTCTCAGTCAAGTTCTTCCCCAACAGAGAGTAATCAGTCTTCAGGTTTTTGTAACCTATGTGCATTACCTTACGTTTGTTCAAGTTGAATGGCATCTGCCAAGTAGCAGACTATTCGTCCAACCTATGAAGATCATTTTGAAGCGTTCTTACGCCCTCTTCATTACTTACACCGTTTCTTAACTTGGTATCGTCTGCAAATTTAGAAAAATCTTGTACTTAGGAGCCCAACGTTCATATCGTTAATATAGGTGATAAAAAGTAAAGGACCCAGAACGGAAACCTGTGGAACTCCACTGGTGGCGGGAGCCCACTCTGAAGCCACTCCATTTATTACCACTCTGCTTCCTGTCTCTTAACCAATCTTCAATCCAGTTGGAAACGAGCCCAGTAATTCCTAGTCCCCTAACTTTAGTTATTAATTTCGCGTGAGGGACTTTGTCAAAGGCTTTTTGAAAGTCGAGATGCACTATATCTATTGCTCTAGTTCAGTCGTACAAAGTGTACATATTATGGGAAAATTCTAACAGGTTTGTTAGACAAAATCTATGCTGCCTGAATCCATGTTGAGCATCAAAAATTAAATCGTTTGATTCAAGGTGATAGACGATACGTTCTGTAATGATGGATTCCAATTTTGTCGACAGCTGATGTTAAACTGATCGGGCGGTAATTACAAGGATTTTGCCATCCTCCTTTTCAAAGATTAGTGTTACGGTTGGAACTTTTTCTTTCAACTATCCTAGCAGTAGTAGAAAACTGGATAGAAAAGTAAAAGGTTCTCTCCTCACCCTCCGCTCCCTCCCTGCCAGAGGCAGGTACGGAAAAAGGTTGAAGAAAATACCTTGACCCTGGGAAAGTAGCCAAGGAAATTTTACAGGAAAGTGGAGAATATATAAATAGCTCTATATTTGGCTTGCTCACAGACACACCGTGCAAGCGAACTCCTGCAGAGTTGTTGTTATGATAGGTTTTAGTCTTGAACTATGAGAGTATTCAGTACTTTGTCTAGCCTATTTTTAAACATACAGTGTGTCCGTAAAGTCATGGTGGGATTTTAAATAGCTATATTATTGCAACGAAACATGATAATGAGATGAAAAAAAGGCAAATTGAAGAACAACTCTAAAAGAATAACTTTATTTAACGTAGTTTGATATGGGCTCCTCTGGTAGCCCTGCAGACATCTAGGCGGTGATGTGTGTCCGTAAAGTCATGGTGGGATTTTACATAGCTATATTATTGCAACGAAACATGATAATGAGATGAAACAATGCCAAATTTAAGAACAACTCTCAAAGTTGTATCTTGTAGTTAGTCTAGGCTAAGCTTAACCTTTATCTCGTAGTTAGTCTAGGCTGTCCACATGCCTATGTTGAACATGAGCGTAATAGCCCGAAAGTTAATGTTGGTGTGCTCTAGCACGAGATCGAGTGATTGGCCCATTTTTCTTCGAGGAACCCACTGTAACGTCACACAACTACCTCGCTATGTTGGAACATTTTGCAGTACCCAATTTATTGACAATAATGTCATCTTTCAGCAAGATGGTGCTCCTCCGCACTATGCCAACGTTGTTCGAGAATTCCTTAATGAAAAATTTCCACAGAGATGGATAGGAAGAGGAGGATGGAAGCCATGGCCTGCACGCTCTCCGGACCTGACACCTTTGGACTTTTATTTGTGGGGTTACGTCAAGCAAAGCGTGTACAGTGTACCCATTAGGGATATTCATCACTTGCACGAGCGAATCACGGAAGCTATCGCATCCGTCACTCCTGATGTTCTTGGGCGTGTGTGGCTGGAATTGAATCACCGCCTAGATGTCTGCAGGGCTACCAGAGGAGCCCATATCGAACTACGTTAAATAGTTATTCTTTTAGAGTTGTTCTTCAATTTGCCTTTTTTACATCTCATCATGTTTCGTTGCAATAATATAGCTATTTAAAATCCCACCATGACTTTACGGACATACTGTATTTACACTTTGACTGGAAACAACCTCTGAGGGAAGTTGGTTCCAGATATTAAATATTTTATAGGGAAAGAAATTCCCGCAGACAGAGGTCCTAAATGTCTTTAGTTCCAGTTTAAACGCATTATTTCTTGTCGGATTGGCATTAAGTGAGAATTAGTTTCTGTAATCTACCCTGTCTATTCCATTGAGCATCTTGGACTTGAATAAGTTGACCCCGCAACCTCCTCGTCACTAAGGTAAACAGATTTAGGCGTTCCAAACTCCGTTGGTAGCTTTGCATTCTCATTGAAGGGATCAATTTTGTAGCTCTTGCTCGTACTCTTTCTAACCTTTCTATGTCTTTCCTGAGGGATGGAGACCAAAACTGCGCACAGTATTCCAGTTGAGGTCTGACTAGTGAATTATAGAGACACATTACAGTCTCCTTGTTCCGAAACTGGAAGTGTCTTTTAATATAACCTAATATTTTTAAGGCCCTCTTTTCGACTTCTGCACAGTGCTTCGACGATTTCAGATCGTTGCCGATATAGACTCCTAAGTCTTTCTCTAGATCGGTCTCAGTCAAGTTCCTTCCCAAGAGAGAGTAATCGGTCTTCAAGTTTTTATAACCTATGTGCATTACCTTACATTTGTCCAAGTTGAATGGCACCTGCCAAGTAGCAGACCATTCGCCCAACCTGTCAAGATCGTTCTGAAGCGTTCTTACGCCCTCCTCAGTACCTACACTACTTCCTAATTTCGTATCGTCTGCAAATTTGGAGATTGTACTTAGGAGAGAGAGAGAGAGAGAGAGAGAGAGAGAGAGAGAGAGAGAGAGAGAGAGAGAGAGAGAGAGAGAGAGAGAGAGAGTTACAAGGAAAAGAAGTACCTCAAAAGGCCTTGCGGCCCATACCGAGGAGGTACCAATGGCAACAGTGCCAGGGAAAATTTTCTACACACTCAAATAGTGTGCAAGATTTGGTCTAACCTTTTCTTGAAATGATCCACAGAGGAACTGTTCACAACTTCTGAAGGTAACCTGTTCCACGTGTCACAGATCTTATACGTAAAGTAAGTCCCACACACACTAGTCCTAAACCGTTTCAAATCCAACTTCCAACCATTGTTGAGAGTTGGGTTATCATTTAAACTAAACATGCTTCTAAAATCGACATCGTTGAACTCGCGTAAGAGCTTGAAAACCTCTATCAGTTGGCCGCGCAGCCTCCGAGTTTCAAGCGAAAACAAGTTCAGGGCGCGTAACCGTCGATTGTAGCCCATATGCCTAACGGAAGGGATTAATTTTGTGGCCCTCGCCTGCACTCGCTCCAGCCTCTCAATATCTTTCCTGAGGGTGGGCGACCAGAACTGCACTGCATACTCCAGGTGCGGCCGAACCAGGGAATTGTACAGAGAGAGCACAATCTCCTTGTTCCGAAACTGAAATTGCCTCTTGATATAACCCAACAGCTTCTGGACTTTCTTTTCCACCTCTACGCACTGTTTGGTAAACTTAAGGTCGCTGCTGATTAGCACACCCAAGTCCTTTTCCAAATCAGTCGCCTCGATATTGTTCCCCAACATCGAGTAGTCCGACTTGGGATTGGCGTAGCCAATGTGCATCACTTTGCATTTACCCAAGTTAAACGGCATTTGCCATTTTTCGGACCACTCTCCTATCTTACCTAGGTCCGCACGCAGTTCCTCGATCGCTTCGGGCGTCCCAACATTGGCTCCAAGCTTGTTGTCATCAGCGAATTTTGCGATCCGACTGACGATGCCACCGTCGATATCGTTTATGTAAATGATAAACAACAGTGGCCCCAAAACGGAACCCTGAGGAACCCCACTAGTGACCGAGGCCCAACCCGAACTAACCCCTTTAATTACAACCCTCTGCCGCCTATTCTTCAGCCAGTTGAGAGGGAGACTCTCAAGGTGTGTGTGTGTGTGTGTATAAAATATACACACCTTGAGAGTTTTTTAATTTTTACTCCGTTTGGAAAAGGTGATGGTCTAAGTTCATTTTCCTCCGCCCTCCCCCCTCCCCTACAGCTGAATATCCTTTATTTCTCCAGTTCAGCCTTGTGGTAGAGCTCCAGGCTGTTAATTGAAGAGTCCTGTGTCGATTCTCGGCTTCGATTTCTTCAGATTTTAGTTATTAAAATACATTGGTCCGAATCCCACTTAAAGCTTTGGGTCCCCTTCGTTATGCGACCTTTTAGATGTTACGAAGTAAGCTAAATAATTCCAAACATAATTTTCATTATCATCATCTCCCCAGATTCTTACAAGACAAAACATCCGCTGTATTCCACTGTTCAAGACCTGATTTGTGAACAGGGTTGTGCTGCAGATGGAGGGGGGGCACAGGGGCTTGAGCCCCTGCCCTTTTCCCTCCATGACTCAGAAGTGCTCTTTTTTTCAGTAACTTTTTGATGTATATGAATGCAGTGAACACTTTTGATCCTGCCTTAGTATGGTGAAAAAAGAAATGGGCTTTTCCTGTCAAGGAGGGGGGGTGGTCACACTTCTATATAGGCTATTAAGTTAAGTTAGAGAGTCCGAAAATTTGTCCCTCGGGAACATATTCCCCAGTATAACACTAAGTATATGGGAAAATGTGTCCCATTTACAACACTTAAGAAGTACTTATCAGCACAACATATTAGAATTTTTTTTTATTTACACTTAATATTTAAGTACTGGCGACTGACGTCACAGGAAGAGGAAACAATGGAATTCAGTTTTGCAGATTATTTTCACTATATAATGCTGAGATATACTGTACGTATTCGCGCAGGAATTAATACAATGAAATGGAGAGCTACAGCGAGGAGCAAGGGTGAGAGAGATAGTGAGAGAGAGAGTTGAGGAGGGAGTCAGCAAAAACTCTGTACAAAGTTTTAAGTGTTTCTGGAAGAAGAGTATTGCTTACCTCGTAATATACATGTTCAATGTTGCCCGAATCACTTATCATTCCTGTTTTTGTACTGTGATTTAAAAGCAGAAAAGCTCTGCACTTTACTAAACTATAATCATTGTGTTTGTGTTATAAATTTTGTCAATAAAATATGATTGTACTCTTATTGTTTATTGCACCTTCATTTACATCTTAAACAAATCCAGAGGTTTCGCTATATTTAGTAAGTTTATTTAGTAAGTTTATTTAGTAAGTTTATTTAGTAAGTTTATTTAGTAAGTTTATTTAGTAAGTTTATTTAGTAAGTTTATTTAGTAAGTTTATTTAGTAAGTTTATTTAGTAAGTTTATTTAGTAAGTTTATTTAGTAAGTTTATTTAGTAAGTTTATTTAGTAAGTTTATTTAGTAAGTTTATTTAGTAAGTTTATTTAGTAAGTTTATTTAGTAAGTTTATTTAGTAAGTTTATTTAGTAAGTTTATTTAGTAAGTTTATTTAGTAAGTTTATTTAGTAAGTTTATTTAGTAAGTTTATTAGTAAGTTTATTTAGTAAGTTTATTTAGTAAGTTTATTTAGTAAGTTTATTTAGTAAGTTTATTTAGTAAGTTTATTTAGTAAGTTTATTTAGTAAGTTTATTTAGTAAGTTTATTTAGTAAGTTTATTTAGTAAGTTTATTTAGTAAGTTTATTTAGTAAGTTTATTTAGTAAGTTTATTTAGTAAGTTTATTTAGTAAGTTTATTTAGTAAGTTTATTTAGTAAGTTTATTTAGTAAGTTTATTTAGTAAGTTTATTTAGTAAGTTTATTTAGTAAGTTTATTTAGTAAGTTTATTTAGTAAGTTTATTTAGTAAGTTTATTTAGTAAGTTTATTTAGTAAGTTTATTTAGTAAGTTTATTTAGTAAGTTTATTTAGTAAGTTTATTTAGTAAGTTTATTTAGTAAGTTTATTTAGTAAGTTTATTTAGTAAGTTTATTTAGTAAGTTTATTTAGTAAGTTTATTTAGTAAGTTTATTTAGTAAGTTTATTTAGTAAGTTTATTTAGTAAGTTTATTTAGTAAGTTTATTTAGTAAGTTTATTTAGTAAGTTTATTTAGTAAGTTTATTTAGTAAGTTTATTAGTAAGTTTATTTAGTAAGTTTATTTAGTAAGTTTATTTAGTAAGTTTATTTAGTAAGTTTATTTAGTAAGTTTATTTAGTAAGTTTATTTAGTAAGTTTATTTAGTAAGTTTATTTAGTAAGTTTATTAGTACGTTTATTTAGTAAGTTTATTTAGTAAGTTTATTTAGTAAGTTTATTTAGTAAGTTTATTTAGTAAGTTTATTTAGTAAGTTTATTTAGTAAGTTTATTTAGTAAGTTTATTTAGTAAGTTTATTTAGTAAGTTTATTTAGTAAGTTTATTTAGTAAGTTTATTTAGTAAGTTTATTTAGTAAGTTTATTTAGTAAGTTTATTTAGTAAGTTTATTTAGTAAGTTTATTTAGTAAGTTTATTTAGTAAGTTTATTTAGTAAGTTTATTTAGTAAGTTTATTTAGTAAGTTTATTTAGTAAGTTTATTTAGTAAGTTTATTTAGTAAGTTTAGTTAGTAAGTTTAGTTAGTAAGTTTAGTTAGTAAGTTTAGTTAGTAAGTTTAGTTAGTAAGTTTAGTTAGTAAGTTTAGTTAGTAAGTTTATTTAGTAAGTTTATTTAGTAAGTTTATTTAGTAAGTTTATTTAGTAAGTTTATTTAGTAAGTTTATTTAGTAAGTTTATTTAGTAAGTTTATTTAGTAAGTTTATATGTGAAAAAACCTGAAAAACAATAAAATTACTATGATAGTTCTACGTTGAAACTCCTCTCTCAAGACACCACAGCGTACCACCTGGCTGTGAAATTATTCCGGAACCCCAGAGGGGTGCCATTTTTTGACCTTGCGCCTCTTAAATGTTCTCTGCACGGCACTGTTTGTGAATGTGTTTCGTGTTTTCGGAGAGTTTTATGATTAGAATCAAATAAGAGGTTCAAAGGAAAAAGGCAATAAAATTAATAACACGGGACTGGTGGGACTCAAACCTGTGTCGTTTACTTTGAGTCACCGCTCCTACCGATCACGCCATCAAGAACTCCGAAGAAAAAAGGGTATCGTTAAGTGAGACCAATATTTACGCCGTTTCACCCTCCTCTGTTAGAGTCCGAACGGTTCCTAATTTGCCCCCTTCATTGCATTTTCAATATTATTTAAGTGCGGTGGTTGCGTTTAAAAGATACGTTTTTTGGGAGTCGAACTGCGTGTTGTCCTCTTTAATTCCCGGAACAATGATTTAATCCTAAAAGAATCCTCGGGAGAGGTTTATGAGGTTCCTGCAATAGTGAGATGTTCTCTTTAATTCCAACAGTGCAATAAAGTGACAACCTAATTCTAATCTAATCCTTGACTGTCTTCTGCCACGCCTTCAGTACAAAACGGCATTTTCTGAAATAACCTTAGGTGGTGTGGGATTACGTGGCAGGTGTTTATGTACGGTTCACAGACGTCGTTCGCGCGGTAGCTGCTTCTTGCGGAAGAAGTCCGTTGATTTCCACCCGCATTCCTATCTGTTTCAGATGGAAATGTCGTCCTTCATTTATGAATTCCATTGTTTACAATCCTACATTGCTTTCTTTAGGCCTGTGTGCACATTTTTGTGTGTACGTTTGTTAATGAAACACACACACACATCATTAGTTCCTTTTCATCCTTTTAATTAACAAAAGTGTTAATGAAAAGCGAGTGAATAGCTACCTTAATGTAGCTGGCTGCGGGCGAAGAAGACTTGATTACCTGCAAACACAGACCCCATCTTCGCCTTATTAAATTTATAGAGCAAGATTTTTCAGGCATTGTTAAATACCTTTAAGGGATGCTTTTACGAGCTCTTGCGGCAAAAATATGTGTATATATACAGGAGAGAGAGAGGAAGGGAGAGGGGGGAGGGGGAGAGCCTCAAAAGGCCTTGCGGCCCATACTGAGGAGGTACCAATGGCAACGGGTGCCAGGGAAAAATTCATACACCCTCAAATAGTGTGCGAGATTCGGTCTAACCTTTTCTTGAACAGATCCACAGAGGAACTGTTCACAACTTCTGAAGGTAGCCTGTTCCACGTGTCACAGATACTATAGGTAAAGTAATTCCCACACACACAAGTGCGTCGATTGTAGACCATATGCCAAACGGAAGGGATTAACTTTGTGGCCCTCGCCTGGACTCGCTCCAGCCTCTCAATATCTTTTCTAAGGGTGGGCGACCAGAACTGCACAGCATACTCCACAGTACACAGCATACCTTGCATTTACCCAAGTTAAACGGCATTTGCCATTTTTCGGACCACTCTCCTATCCTACGTAGGTCCGCACGCAGTTGCTCGATCGCCTCGAGCGTCCCAACATTGGCCCCAAGCTTATCATCAGCGAATTTGGCAATCCTACTGACGATGCCAGCGTTGATATCATTTATGTAAATGATAAACAACAGTTCCCCACTGATACCCAGCGCGCGCACTTTCGCCATTAGCCGGCGGTGAGGTACCTTATCAAAGGCTTTCTGAAAGTCGAGATAAAGTATATCAATCGCCCTACTTTTATCATACTCGCTCCACATGACGTGGAAAAACTCATGCAGGTTGGTGAGACACGACCTATGCCGTCTAAACCCATGTTGGGAGTCCCCAAGCAGCTTGTAGGAATCCAAATGGTCAACGATCCTATCCGCTGTTATCCCCTCTAATAATTTACCTACAACCGAAGTGAGACTAATGGGACGATAATTCCCTGGACTTTCGTGATCCCCTTTCTTAAAGATAGGGGTCACGTTGGCTTCCCTCTAGTCACCAGGCACCTGGCCCGTCTCCAACGATTTGTTGAAGACTGTAGCCAGGTGGGGAGCCACGTGGTCGCGCACTTCCCACAACACTCTGGGGAGGAACTGGTCTGGCCCAGAAGCCTTAAACACGCTCAGTTTGTCTGTTTTATCGGCAATGATTGTCGCGGTACACCGAACACTATCCAGGCCAGCACCTTCGTGCCTGACGCCTGGCTCGGGGATGACGCGAGTGTCCTCCCTGGTGAACACACACGCAAAGTACTCATTCAGCACATAAGCGATGTCCGCGTCGGAGGACCGCAGCGCGCCGGTTCGGTCCTTTAACGGGCCTATCATGCCTCTAATGGGCTTTCTACTATTAACATAACTGAAGAACTCCTTAGAGTTCCCCTTGCTGAGGCTTGCCACACGGAGTTCTTCGTTACGTTTGGCTAGCCTAACCTTCGCCTTCACTTCCCTGCACAGGCGGACATACGCCTCAGTGTTTTTATGGGAACGATTGGCCTTCGCCCTCCTATACGCAGCTTTCCTATTTAGGATAGCCGAAGCGATGTCAAGACTGAACCACTTAGGCTGCGTTGAAGCATGGGTGACCGGTTTTGAGGGTACGGCAGCAGACTGCAGCACCATAAACTCGTCCCGTAATGCACTCCACACTCCCTCAACATCGCCGCCGACCTCTAACCCCATCTCACCTACGCTATCCCGGAGGCCAACAAAGTCCGCCCACCGTAGATCGAGCTTACTGCCTCTGGAGTTACTACGCTTCATCCGAGGGACGCAGACACAGAACCTAATCAAACCGTGATTACTTCCGCCGAACGATTCGTCAACGGTGAGGCCAGTGACGAGGTTATCTTCGGTCGTGAATACTAAGACTAGAACGCTTTCGCCTCGTGTAGGCCCATTGACCCACTGAGTGAGGAAGTTCTCATCAGCAAGGTCAACTAGCCTTCTCCCTTCAGCAGTCCTGTCTTCCCAGTTTATGACGCGACAGTTGAAGTCTCCTACAACTACACACACACCCTATCCCCTAGCAGGCTACGGAGTTCGGTGTACAGGGCTGTATCCTCCTCAAGGAGGAGATGCAGAGGTCTGTACACAAAGATTAAACTATAGGTCGTCCCTTCCACGTTCAGATCGACGCCAAGCAGCTCCCGTTCCGATCGGAACTGGCAGTCAATCGGACTCAACGTGTCCCTGACGTATATTAGTACCCCTCCCCACGGGTGCGGTCCTTGTGAAACATTCTATACCCGGGAATCTTGAACTCCCCAATGTAGTCCCTACCATCAGTATGAATCCAGGACTCGGTGATAGCAACGATATCCTGGTATTCTGATTCTAAGAGCGCCCGTAGCTCGCAAAACTTATTCTTTATCGACCTAGCATTAAAAAGCACTGCACGGAAGGAGCCTTCCCTATTCTGACCGCCCCTTAGCTCGACCCGTTTCCCGAACAGCCAGGGGTGTCGAGAGTTGAAGAGCCCCTCACCAACTCGGGGGCAACTTCCGCAGGAGGCTAAGCCCCCCTCCAACGGGGAAGTAGGGTCACCCACCTGTACATGGACGCACCCTTCAGTTGAAGATACGTCCGCCACCGGCTCAAGGTCATCTCTCCCCGGTGGGGGCCCATCATCAATCCTCGGGCTTGACCTCACCATACGGTATAGGTGCCGGTCAAGCAGCGTGCCTAACACACCTTTACCCTTGACATTGAGGTGGACACCATCCCTCTGATAAAGGTCCCACCTACCCTCGAACGGGTCAACAAACGTCACACCCAGTGGGACACGCAAGTCTTGCATCCTCTCATTGATGAGAGAGAGAGAGAGAGAGAGAGAGAGAGAGAGAGAGAGAGAGAGAGAGAGAGAGAGAGAGTTACAAGGAGTTCCAAGGAAAAGAAGTACCTCAAAAGGCCTTGCGGCCCATACCGAGGAGGTACCAATGAAAACAAGGGGAAAATTTTTCTACACACTTAAATAGTGTGCAGGATTTGTCTAACCTTTTCTTGAAATGATCCACAGAGGAACTGTTCACAACTTCTGAAGGTAACCTGTTCCACGTGTCACAGATCTTATAGGTAAAGTAATTCCCACACATACTAGTCCTAAACCGTTTCAAATCCAACTTCCAACCATTGTTATGAGTTGGGTTATCATTTAAACTAAACATGCTTCTAAAATCGACATCTTTGAACCCGCGTCACGTAAGTGTCGATTGTAGCCCATATGCCTAACGGAAGGGATTAACTTTGTGGCATTCTTCAGCCGGTTTTCAATCAACCTACCTACTTCCCCACCAATACCAGCGCGCGCACTTTGGCCATTAGCCGGCGGTGAGGTGCCTTATCAAGGCTTCTCATCAATTGCCCTACTCTTATCATACTCACTCAACATGACGTGGAAAAACTCGAGCAAGTTAGTGAGACATGACCTATGCCGTCTAAACCCATGTTGGAGTCCCCAAGTAGCTTGTAGGAATCCAAATGGTCAACAATCCTACCCGCTATTATCCCCTCTAATTACACTGGCCAACAAAATGAAACTTTTTTTCTCATCACAAACATGATCACACTTTTCTTAATGCATGTTTCGCGCTGATTCCGAATCTGGTTTTATTTGTTTTCTAGCACGTATAGTTATATAGATAACTGGTTTTGATATTTTTAAGTTTTTGATATTGCTATAAGAAAATTTATGGATGTATAGATTTAGATTACACTTAGGAATGCTAAACAACAAATACATCATATACTTTATTCAATGTACTTATAAATAAAGATATATACATTATTTTATTAAAAGCGCTGTGAGTGTGATTTCCTTTTGTAAATTTGGCCTGGATTGTCACGATACAGCATCCAACAATGGTCCACCATCATGCTTTCATTCTAATATCCTTGGTAGCGCTTCTCCATCATCTGAATATCTTGATGGAAGCGCTCTCCTTGCTCGTCACTCACTGCACCAAGGTTTTCAGGAAAGAAATCTAAGTGGGAATGCAGGAAGTGAATATTTAACGACATTCGACACTCCATTTCTTTGAAGGCATCAAGGAGGTTCTTGACTCCATCCTTATACGCAGGTGACTTGTTGCTTCCAAGAAAGTTTTCACATATCCATTTGTGAATCCTGACTGCATACCCATAAGCATTCCTGTAACTTTTAGATCTCCACAAACATTCCATTGATGACTGTCGTATTTGATTGCCTTAAGTAGTATATCCATATTGTCATATGTCTCTTTTAGATGGACGGAATGGGCAATGGGGATGGATGGCATTATATTACCATTATGCAATAAGCGATAAGTCTCTAACAAGATCATTCAACTGTCCTTGGGTTAACTTTTTAGGCTCTAAATGTCTACCGTCAAAAGTGTACTCTGGTTCTGTAGATGGTCCGGAAACGCCAGTTGCACCTTCATCACTTTCCATGTCATCTATGATAGAATCTAGCCTATCACTTGGGGGAATTGAATGGGCAATGTTTCATCATGTTTTACTGGTCTACGTGCTGAATCCAAGTTTGGATATACAATCTGGTGTTTGTTCTTGGCAGAAAACCCCATTAAGTTCACACTACAAAAATAACAGTCTTCATGATGATCTCTCGGCTCCCTCCATATCATGGGTATGGCAAATGGCATTGAAGCTTTCTTTTTGTTAAGCCAATCACATAATCCATTTGAACAGCCAGAACAGATTTGATGTGGCGCCCATGGTTTATCTTGGTCACCTAGATGGCAACCAAAGTATAGCTTGTATATTTTCTTAATGTCGGTTGTAATACTTCGTCGCTGTGTTTTAGTTGTCAACTGGCCGCATACGAAACAGAACTTGTCGGGGTCATTCTTACATTGTCGAGGCATGTTGACTGACCTGAGCAAACTATAAATTTAAAAAATGTACACCAACTTGACACAAGTTCTTGGACTGGACTGATCTTTTGACACACAAAGCACGGCGTTGTTGCCTGAATCACAATGCTGCTAGACGTAAAAGCTCACACCTGAAATACATAAGATGTATAATTAAGATAATTGAAATAAATAAGATGAATAAACTAAAAAAAAACAAAATAAACACAATCAAATGTTGAAATATTAGTATTTTGCCTATTTAAAATGGTTAAATCTGTGTAGTTATATATATGCCTTCATCTTGAAAACTATACGTGCTAGAAAAAATCTGAATGTAGTTTTGGAATCAGCGTGAAAAATGCTATCCAGCCAACACAAATTTTACTCTGATGAAAAATCTTTGTTGACCAGTGTTATTTACCTACAACTGAAGTGAAATGGTGTTGTTTATAGAGGTTCCAAAGCCTCTTTTCCCACGCATGAGGTAGTAGTAGGGTCCTAATAGTAAGAGTAGGGGAAAAAAAAAAAAAAAAAAAAAAAAATTTAGTATATAGTCAGAGGAGAGCATCCTTAACCTAAGCTAAAAGGACAGAGTAGGGATGGGAAGGGGTCCTAGTAACCCACGGGACAGGTTTGTACAACAGACTTCACCCGCCCTCCCGAAAGAGAGAGAACCTAAAGGAATTGGCAGCCAATTTCTCTAGAATCCCACGACTCGGGACCGGAGGGCTGTCACACCCCAAGTATAAGGTTTACAACACCCAGAAGGAACGTGCATAACCTTTATACCCCCTGCGGAGAGAGAGATAGAGAGATAGAGAGATAGAGAGATAGAGAGATAGAGAAAATTGGAAACATAAATGTTGAAACTATTTTACGAACCGCTTAAAAACGAAATTCAGCCAATGTCGCCGCCAGTAAAGTCTATTTTTGTATACATTCAACTAAAATTATTCGACCTTATTACCTTCGTATCGTCTACAATATACAGAAAATTTGTGTCGTAACAACTTGTCTGAAAACGCACTTTTCCATAAAACTATTTTTTTCCACTGAAAAAGAAATTTAAAAAAATATGAAAGCAATTTTTCGCTAAAATATGTATTATAAAACAGTAATTTTCATACAATTTCCCATAAATTACATTCTCTTTTAAGAGAAGAGAGATTCCATGCACTGTGCTCGTGAAAAAATGAGTTGATGAAAAGCGTTTAGGATTAAAATTATTTGCATATTTTACGTACGTAATTTTACCGAACGACTAAAATTAATACAATTTTAGACCTTAATTAAATTTTGTTTTCATTTTATACAAATCGGAATTATCCTATTTCTGTTACACTTTTTCGAGTAGAAAAAGTAACCTTTATCGCTTAAGCTTTTCTTTTTTTTTTACCTACATTTGTGGAAATTAATTCGTCGAAAAAAAGTGTTAAAAAAAAAAAATTTAGTAAATTAGTAAGCAAAATTTTCGTTTTTTTTTTTTTTTTTTTTTCGGGGAACTTTTTTCCACGGGCAGAGAGTTAAGTAGGTCTGCGAATATTTTGGGTATCAGTTAGTTGAGATCTAATCTGTCAAAAAAGAAACTTCAAAAAGAAAAATTCTCTCTCCTGAGTTAAAAAAAAAGAATGGAACGCTCGTTTATAACATTATATGAAAGCAAATACTTCGAGGCGCGCGCTCGCGCACACACACACACACACACACACACACACACACAACACAGGGCGTCCCAAAAAAATGTATACACACTTTAAATAATTATAAAGGCAGTGTTTATTAAAATACATTTCATTTTCAAAATGTAATAGAATCTACAGACATTATTTAATTGTTTTGTCAACGCCTGTTTTCAAACTGACGTCCGTTCTGGTCCAGGCACTGCTGATAACGCGAAGCAATGGAATCGCAAACATCACGAAACATTTCGTTTGGTATTTGTGTGCATTCTCGTTCAATGGCTGCTCTCAATTCAGCGACTGTTGCAGGTTTTATAGCGTAGACTTTGTCTTTTAAGTATCCCCATAAAAAAGTCTAGTGGTGTGAGGTCTGGTGAACGCGGAGGGTATTCTACGAAACCCCTTCGTCCAATCCACATCCACATCCACATCGTGCCAAGTACCACTCGCAATACTCCACTCTTCGGTCCGGATCATCTTCATTAATAGCATGGACTAATCTTGGAATGTAACTTTTCCATTGACAGCACTTCAAAATGCGTTGGACAGACGATTCTGAAATTCCTACCTCACGACTCGCTTGCCGCACAGATTTTCTTGGACTTTGGTGATACGTTTCCAGTACTCTTTCTTGCTTTGTGGGGCTTGTCGATGTCCGTGGTCTTCCGGAACGCTTCTTGTGGACATTCTGAACAGTTCCATCGGCTTCAAACTTCTCTAATTAATTCGAGTGATGGTAAGTCGCGTTGGTTGATCTGTTTGAAACTCCCTCCTAAACTGTCTTTGCACTTCAACTGCGTTTTCACACTTCAAGTAGCATTTTAGAATGAATTTCCTTTGTTCAAAGCTTAGTCTGACTGCCATTATTAATTCTAATGGGTTTAACTTGGAAAGAAAAAATCAATTGAGCTATCAGCTGTTAAAGTGTGTATACATTTTTGTGGGACGCCCTGTATATATATATATATATAATAAAATGCACATGCGCAAGGAAACTGAAGAGAGATTCCAAGTCCTTTCGTGTAATGAATACCTTACCTCGTCAGGTGTATTACTGAATGCACGAAAGACCTTGGAGTAGCGTTTCAGTTTTCCTTGTGGATGTGCATCATTTATTTTAGGTGTTCAATTGTGAAATTCATATATATATATGTATATATATATTTCAACTGCAAAGAACACGCAGTATAAATAACGTAAAGAACGACGCTTGTATAGGAGAACATTCGGCGCAAGATGAGAAGAGAGAACGAACAAATGAAAAAATGAGGTAACCACTCGGGAATCGAACCCGGGATCTTCCGATTGCCGGTCAGATGTAATGGTTATCATATCTGACCGGCAATCGGAAGATCCCGGGTTCGATTCCCGGGTGGTTACCTCATTTTTTCATTTGTTCGTTCTCTGTTCCCATCTTGCGCCGAATGTTCTCCTATACAAGCGTCGTTCTTACGACACACACACACACACATATATATATATATATATATATATATATATATATATATATATATACAGTATATAAATAAAATAAACTTTAACCCTTAAATATACTTAATTAAATCCAAAAATTTTATGAGTTATTCGTTCGAGTGTAAAAATAAAAATAGAAAAACTTTAGTTTTCTCTAAAACGATTTCCGAATTTGAAATTTGAAACTGTGTTGTCAAAAGAGTTCCATCAGCGTGGAAATGAGTTTCCGATCCAGCGAGTTTGGGGCTAATCACATTATGTGGCGTTTTGCCAAATTATATGCACGATTCGTTCAGTGGAATTGCAAACTATGTAAATAAACTTAGTTTAATTGGATGAAGTCAATGTAGATCCTGTTCCATTCGCGGTTTATGCTTAGAAAATGTTCGTCAAAACTTTTATATTGTGAAACGGTAAATTCAGATATAAATATTATATTTTAATTAATTAGATTTTTTGCCGCTCAATGTTAGATGGAATATAATGTCAATATATTCGGTAAATCTAGCGATATTTTCTTCATCTATTTAATATTGTTTACCTTTATTTAATGTAATCTTGTTTTTGAATAAAAATTGTCTGCTAGTCTCAAAATTATCAGAGGAAGTCTGTTTCGCGAGTTGACTGTGCTCGGCTATGAAGACAGGAGGAAGAAGAAGAGGAGGAGGAAGAAGAAGAAGAAGAGGAGGAAAAGGAAGAAGAAGAAGAGGAGGAAGAAAAGGAAGAAGAAGAAGAGGAGGAAGAAAGGAAGAAGAGGAGGAAGAAAAGGAAGAAGAAGAAGAGGAGGAGGAAAAGGAAGAAGAAGAAGAGGAGGAGGAAAAGGAAGAAGAAGAAGAGGAGGAGGAAAAGGAAGAAGAGGAGGAGGAAAAGGAAGAAGAGGAGGAAAAGGAAGAAGAAGAGGAGGAGAAAAGGAAGAAGAAGAGGAGGAGGAAAAGGAAGAAGAGGGAGGAGGAAAAGGAAGAAGAAGAAGAGGAGGAAAAGGAAGAAGAAGAAGAGGAGAAAAGGAAGAAGAAGAAGAGGAGGAAAAGGAAGAAGAAGAAGAGGAGGAAAAGGAAGAAGAAGAAGAGGAGGAGGAGGAAGAAGAAGAGGAGGAGGAGGAGGAAAAGGAAGAAGAGGAGGAGGAAAAGGAAGAGGAGGAGGAGGAAAAGGAAGAGGAGGAGGAGGAAAAGGAAGAAGAAGAAGAGGAGGAGGAAAAGGAAGAAGAGGAGGAGGAAAAGGAAGAAGAGGAGGAGGAAGAAGAAGAAGAGGAGGAGGAAGAAGAAGAAGAGGAGGAGGAAGAAGAAGAAGAGGAGGAGGAGGAAGAAGAAGAAGAGGAGGAGGAAGAAGAAGAAGAGGAGGAGGAAGAAGAAGAAGAGGAGGAGGAAGAAGAAGAGAGGAGGAAGAAGAAGAAGAGGAGGAGGAAGAAGAAGAAGAGGAGGAGGAAGAAGAAGAGGAGGAGGAAAAGGAAGAAGAAGAAGAGGAGGAAAAGGAAGAAGAAGAGGAGGAGGAAAAGGAAGAAGAAGAGGAGGAGGAAAAGGAAGAAGAGAGGAGGAAAAGGAAGAAGAAGAGGAGGAGGAAAAGGAAGAAGAAGAGGAGGAGGAAAAGGAAGAAGAAGAGAGGAGGAAAAGGAAGAAGAAGAGGAGGAGGAAAAGGAAGAAGAAGAGGAGGAGGAAAAGGAAGAAGAAGAAGAAGAAGAGGAAAGGAAGAAGAAGAAGAAGAAGAAGAGGAAAAGGAAGAAGAAGAAGAAGAAGAAGAGGAAAAGGAAGAAGAAGAAGAGGAAAAGGAAGAAGAAGAAGAAGAGGAAAAGGAAGAAGAAGAAGAAGAGGAAAAGGAAGAAGAGGAGGAGGAGGAAAAGGAAGAAGAGAGAGGAGGAGGAAAAGGAAGAAGAAGAGGAGGAGGAAAAGGAAGAAGAAGAAGAAGAGGAGGAGGAGGAAAAGGAAGAAGAAGAAGAAGAAGAAGAACAACAAGAAGAAGAAATGGTCTGATCTCGAGACTCGCATCTGTAATTACTTTCATTTAAGAGCTTTTACGAAGAAGATACAATCAAGACTTCGCTCGCAGGAAATTCAAATTTTAGGGGACATCATGTTATCCAGCAGAGCGTTCACTAATGTCGTATACGGACTTTAAACAAATTTAATTTTATATTACAGAATCTTCGTGTAAAGAAACAAGAATGGTCATAGTTTTCAATAAATAAAAGAAAATGCAACAACATTACTGAGAAAGTAATTGTGAAATGTTTAGCAACAACAACAACAACAAAAACAACAGTAGTAACAACTCAAATGGGATTATTACTCCAAGTCAAGTCAACTGAAAACACGTGACCAAGACTTTGAAAACGACAATAAACTAAGTATAGAAATTGATCCACAACGAAAGTACGCCATCTTTATTGTTATTTCAAATTGCAATAAAAATAGATAACTAAATTGAGCATGCGAGCAACTCTTTTACAAGAATCCTACACGAATCCTATGAAAGGACATCATACGTGATTGAGAGGTTTCAAAGGCAAACTAAGATTATTCCGAATCATGACTGATTCGAAGAATACTTGAGAATTTTCATCATAAAAATGAGGTCTAACTCAATATAAGAATTAAGATATTAACGTGACATTAGTTTTTCAATGAATAAAAGAAAACGTAAGACTCATTTTCTTTCAATAAAAGGGGACACTCAATCACTTCGAAGGAGACCCGATTCTGACATTCAGTTCGTTCTATAAATTCTACGAAAGAGACCCTTCAAAGCCATACAACAGAAGGAGTCGACATTTATGAAGTTCAATAACGGGATTTCGAAATCTCAGACTATTCTTGTCTGACGAAAACAAAAGAACGCCGACATCATTAAATGTGAATGGAAATCCTAAAAAATAAACACACACACACACACACACGTCTCGGCCTAACCCAGGTACCGACTTTTTTAAAACCATATATTTAAAAAATTAATTAATAAATCAAGTGAAATTTAACGTTACCTAACCTTAGTGCCACTGAATTGGGAACGACGTGATAAGTATTTCGGACGCAACTGAGGGCTCGAACGGTGTTTTCTGTTAAGTCATTACGTAGCGAGGTACTCGCAAATCTAGTCTAACCTAACCTAATCAGGAATAACCTAACATAAAACGAAAAATATTCTTAGGTTTTTATATATCTTTTTCAATATTCCGAAGTATGAAAAGTGGTACCTTACAAAACAGTTACCCAACTACATCTGTGAATTATCACACATTCGACCTCACTTATGCCCAATTGCACACACACACACACACACACACACACACGTCAGAAAACTGGTAATGGAAGAGCCAAATTGAAGGTCCGCTCCAGCATTGGAGACTATGGAGAGCCACAAAATATATGAAATGCTCTTCAGTAACTGATCTCTCAAAGGTATCACTTTTGGGGCACGCGCGCGCGCGCGCGCACACACACACACACACACACACACACACACACACACACTAACTTTAAAGGTTAATAGGGTGATGGTGACCAACTATTATTCACTATAAATACCTTCCAGGGTAGCCTAGTGGTAAAGCGCTAGGTCCTTAATCTGAAGGTACTGCCACTGGAGTCTCGGCTTTCAGCAGTTAAACAGCTTTTCTGGGTCCTCTTTGGTGGAGGAGTGCTTCGAAGCTCGCGTAAAGCCGTAATTCAGAGTCGCTACATCATCTAAACACAGAGGAGGACAATCACCCACCCAACCAATGAACAGACCCAACACCGCTTAACCTCGCTGATCTAACGTGGATTGGCGTTTTCGGTAAAATTGCAAGTCGACGAAATTCTGTTAGGTTCATATTGAAACGTGGGTTGCAAACTCCCTAGATTTGTTAATTAAATAGTTGTTACGCACGATTTCAGGCTGGCATTGGGTATAATAGTGAGTGAGGAAGGCCAGACACTGGCACAGAGCTCGAGACAACTAATGCGGCAACTCCTGCATTATTATTATTAGCCAGCACTATCAGGGGTCGAACACCCGATCTCGGTGTTTTCACTTCACTTATAGTGAAATGGTTCTACCCACTGAGCTGCGGGTGCTGGTTGGCATTGGATATGGTCGCAATGAGCTTATTTTAGTGTTATATTCCGCGAACTAAATTCAGTTTTTTATTTTAATAATAAGGAAATAAAAATTGAAGCAAATGTCCAGGTTTGTTCAGCATTAACGAATTTGAACTAAAAGCTACA
Organism: Bathynomus jamesi; assembly: GCA_023014485.1. Taxonomy (NCBI): domain Eukaryota; kingdom Metazoa; phylum Arthropoda; class Malacostraca; order Isopoda; family Cirolanidae; genus Bathynomus; species Bathynomus jamesi. The sequence continues at coordinate 80,603 of JAJOZX010007230.1, forward strand.
TTATAGTTACATTAGTCAACGATGACTACAAATTTTCATTCAAAAGGTTTTGAACGGAAAATTTTAAGCGAGAAACAGTTTGGCATTTACTTTAAGCTCACGAAACACTTAGTTTCGAATACAGCTTCACCTATTTTGACTTATTGGATTTGGATGCGAAGCTCACAATGTTGATGGTCGCGTTCTTTCGTGAATTCACCGAGCGGTTGGATTTTGGATTCTTAAAAAAAGTGTATGAAATTTTACAGAAGTGTGGAAAGTCTGGGTATAGGCACGCTTCACTTTAACCAATCTTCTTCTTCCGCAGCTTATTATCCCATCTTTACACGGGGTCGCTGGTTTTGGTTCGTCTTCTCCACTCTCCTCTGTCGTATACCACGTCCTCCTCCAAGTCCTTCTCCCTGATGTCCGCCACCACACAGTCCCTCCATCTCGTCTTCCTCCTCTTCTCCGTCCCGGCAACTCCATCTCCAGCACTCTGTGCCCCACATACTACTCCTCTCTTCTCCTGACGTGTCCATACCACCTCAGCCTGGCCTCATGCACCTTCTTAGATGCTTCCGCCACCTTCACTGTTCCTCTTATATGCTTCCGCCACCTTCACTGTTCCTCTTATATGCTCATTTCTAACCCTATCCCTCCTCGTCACTCCACACATCCATCTCAACATCTTCATTTCAGCCACATCGATTTTTCTTTCATTGCTCTTCTTCATTGGCACAGTCTCCATTCCATACAACATTGCCGGCCTCACCACTGTTTTGAATCCCTTTCCCTTCAGTTTCACTGGGACCCTCTTATCACAGAGCAACCCATCCAATGGCTAAGCAAAAATCAAATTGTCTGATAAATTGGTTTTTGCTTTGCAATTGGTTAAAGTGAAGCGTACCTATACCCAGACTTTCCACGTTTCTGTAAAATTTCATGCACTTTTTTTAAGAATCCAAAATCCAACCGCTCGGTGAATTCACGAAAGAACGCGACCATCAAGATTGTGAGCTCCGCATCCAAATCCAATAAGTCAAAATAGGTGAAGCTGCATTCGAAACTAAGTGTTTCGTGAGCTTAAAGTAAATGCCAAACTGTTTCTTGCTTAAAATTTTCCGTTCAAAACCTTTTGAATGAAAATTTGTAGTCATCGTTGACTAATGTAACTATAATGTAGCTTTAAGTTCAAATTCGTTAATGCTGAACAAACCTGGACATTTGCTTCAATTTTTATTTCTTATTATTAAAATAAAAAAAAAAAAAAAAAAACTGAATTTAGTTCGCGGAATATAACACTAAAATAAGTTCATTGCGACCATACCCAATGCCAACCAGCACCCGCAGCTCAGTGGGTAGCACCGTTTCACTATAAGTGAAGTGAAAATACCGAGATCGGGTGTTCGACTCCTGATAGTGCTGGTTAATAATAATGCCGGAGTTACCGCAATGAGCCGCATTACTTGTCTCGAGCGCTGTGCCAGTGTATGGCCTTCCTCACTACTCACTATTATACCCAATGCCAACCTGAATCGTGCGTAACAACTATTTAATTAAACAAATCTAGGGAGTTTGCAACCCACGTTTCAATATGAAAGGCATGTCGACTTGATCGGGTTAACTAATGGAATTTCGTCGACGTGCAATTTTACCGAAAACTGTTTTAAACTTAGATTAAATTAGGTTAGGCTAGGTTATTAGCGTCGAAGTTTCTGTCGATAAAATGTCTTGCTCTCTCCAACTTTAAAAGTGAAAAAAATTAATTAATTGGATTTTCAGTTATAATTGTTATTAAATTACTTATTCGTGTTTCATTTTGAAACGAAGCTTGAACGTATAACACACATATATATATATATTATTATATATATATATATATATATATATATATATATATATATATATATATATATATATATATATGTAAATCTCCAAATAGCACCAATCAGGAAGATCATTTGTAATCACCCAGTATATAGACGAAGGAGGGAGGACCAAAAGCGAACGCCCGCAGAAACAAACATGGGGAAAGATGGATTGAGGAAGGTTGTTCCAAAGTTTACCGGTTGTACACACACACACAACACACACACACACACACACACACACACACACACTTGTGGTGACTGAGCAACTGTTCGGAGTAAACTTTTGTTCCACCCATCTGCAGCATACCGCTTTATTTGGGAGAATTTGGTGAAGGGTAGAGCTGTTTTCAGCTACTATCTTGCCTTCATAGGAAGCTATGTATGGCTAGTCAAGGACTTTATGCAGGAACCTATCGAGTTTGTATTTGAAGGTAGTGAGGATTGTGTGCTGGAGGTTGATCACTTCTTTTGGCAGCACACAAAGAGTTTTGGGCCTCGTATTCTAAGGTATGTATATATATATGTATATATATGTATATATAATGTTTCAGACCAACAAAGACCCTAGGATCCACTCATGGCTGGTGTACCTAACTGTGTTCGTAATTGTGTATGTCCTCCGTGGTGGCGGAGGGGACCTACAATTTTACGTGGGTTCCGAACCATAAGAAATTTATGTAACAACTTCCTGTACAATGTGTACATTGGCAACGACAAATTTAGCAAAACTAATTAATTATCGATTTAAAACTAAAGATAGAATCTCTGGATCCAGAGGATCACGTCATAATAGACTACTATCCACAAATATGTTACACACTATATCTATTTATAACCGACATGCAAATATATCAGATCCAGAGAATCCAGTCAATTTCATTACGGTATCCATCAGTACTAGTACCTTGTCACGAAAAATAAGTCACGGTCCATATCGATTGTGGACCAAGTCAAAATTTACAACCATATACATTACAATATATACACTTACGAGGAAAAGTGTAGGTGTGGCTGTAAAGACTGTACAGTAATGTAGAAATGTGTGTGCACCCATTATGGGTCTCCCATTTAAAGGTGTTTGTGGGGCAAGTGAAGATCATGAGTTTTTCAATACCTCACAGTACTATGGGGGGCACCGCTCGGCAGAGGAATCTCTTTAAATGGGGTGTGTAACGACAGAGAGTATCCCCTAACCCAAGACGCTGCCTCCCTATATCCCACAACACTTGTGTTGAGCTGTGGGATCTATTCCCACAAAGCCTTAATTTTACTACCTTAAAATATACCCAATCTATCAACATGCGCGTCTAATCGATTTTTAAACATGTTTATAGACGTGCTACTAATTACTTCTACCGGCAAACTATTAGCTATTTACTATTCTATGCGTAAAAAGTTTTTCGCAACTGCTGTCTCGAACCTTCTACTTGTCAACTTACACCCGTTATTTCTAGTCCTATTATATTGAGATATTTCGAAAAAGCTATCTCTATCTACGTTATCAAACCCATTCATAATTTTGAAAACCTGGATTAGATCACCCCTTAACCTCCTAGTCTCGAGAGTAGTCAATTTTAACTCCTTAAGCCTATCCTCGTACGACTTTGACCTAAGAGACGGAATCATCTTAGTTGCTCGTCTTTGAACTCTCTCGATTTTGTCTATATCTTTGCGCATATGCGGATTCCAAAATTGGACCGCGTACTCCAAATGGGATCTAACTAATGATTTATAAAGAGGAACTATAATATCGCGCGATTTGTACTCAAAATTTCAAGCTATAAAACCTAACACTTTGTTCGCCTTATTGACCGCTGCTGTACTTTGTTTCGCTACTTTTAAATCACCAGTGACTATAACTCCTAAATCTTTTTCCTGCTCTACGCTTGTTAAATCTTTCCCTGACATACTATACGCAAAATTACCGTTACGCGAACCTATATGCAAAACTTTGCACTTATCCACGTTAAATCTCATTTGCCATGTGACTGACCAATCAACGATTTTATTCAGATCTTCCTGAATTTTACCTCTCTTCGTCATTAATCGCCCTACCACCCAGCTTCGTGTCATCCGCAAACTTTGAAACTGTACTGACTAGGCCGACATCTAAATCGTTAATATATATAAGAAAAAGCAAGGGGCCCAATACAGAACCCTGAGGAACGCCACTCGCTACATTAGCCCAACACGACTCCGCTCCATCAACGACCACCCTCTGTTTCCTGCCTCGCAACCACTCTTCTAGCCAATTTATTACTACACCCCTGATTCCATGAGCCTTAGTTTTTTCAATGAGTCTTTTGTGCGGCACGGTGTCAAACGCTTTTTGAAAATCCAAATACACTACATCAACCGCCCGATGTCTATCGTAAACGTCAACCACGCTTTGGAAAAATTCTAAAAGATTAGTTAAGCAAGATTTGTTTCGCCTAAAACCGTGCTGCGTATTTCTAACCAGATTATGCACTTCTAAGTGTTCGACTATACGATCCCTAATTATTGATTCCAGTAGCTTACCTACAACAGACGTTAAACTGATTGA
>JAJOZX010007230.1:97500-224567 GCA_023014485.1 Bathynomus jamesi
ATTGAAGCCTTCCATTATCAATGGCACACTTTAATTACGTGGCTGATGAAAGAGGGAGCTGCAACCATAAAACAGGAATGAGATTAATTTTAATGAAAACAAATTTGTTTTTGCGGTCGAAAATTCTCCTCTTGAATGTCTGTTAGGTTGAAGTATTGGGATTGAATGTCATTTAATATTATATTATCGTATTTAGTTTATAATCGTAATATATCAGCTACATTTTTTTTATTTTAATGCTGGAAGGAGGGGCCAATGGCGAATGCCCACAAAATCGCCCTCCCATACAAGGAGAAGAAAAGAGCTGACATCAAAGTCAAGAGTTTTCGAGGTGCCTGAACATACTACGTTTAAAAGATTGGAGACCATAAACAGGGAGAAGTAGGGACTGAGGAAGGGTGTTCCGGAGTTGGCCGGTTGAGTAGATGAAGGATTGAAAATACCGATTAACCCTTGCATTAGAGAGTTGGACAGAAAAGGGATGAGTATGTCAAAAGTCTGGTATTGCATGCTCTCCTTAGAGGAGGAGGCATGCAGTTAGAGAGTTTACAAGAGCAGTGTCCGTTAGAGTAGCGATAGTAAAGAGAGTGAGGCATCATTGTAGCGAAGAGGCTGTAGATCGGCGAGAAAGGAAATCGGAGATGAAGGCACAGATAGAAGGATAGAAACCGAAGGAGGGCAGTCTGGAAATTATGGATTTGTGGCAGACTATCAAAAGCTTTTGATATGTCTAGCGCAATAGCAAAGGTTTCACCGAAATTCCGAAAGCAGGATAACTAATTGTCAGAGGGATATGCAACAAGATCGCCAGTAGAGCGTCCCCTGCGGAACCCATACTGACAATCTGAAGGAAGATTGAGAAAAGAGGTGTTGAGAATCTTCTTGTTAAGGATAAATTCAAACACTTTTAAAAGGCAAAAACCAAGGCAATTGGACAGTAGTTGGGGAGTGAAAGTGGTCACCTTTCTTTGGGACAGGCTGAATGAAAACTCACTTCCAGCAGGAAGGAAAATAACCAGATGAAAGGCAAAGACAAAGACGAAAGAGTTTGTCTACGCAGGGTGTCAGCGCAGAAGCACAGTTCATGAGAACAACAGGAGGGACTCCATCAGGACCGTACACCTTCCTAGAGTTGAGCTCAGATTGGGCAGAAAAATATCCTAGGAAGAGATTCTAATTTTAGACATAATTTAGTCAGATGGGGAAGATGGAGGAACAGCACCGGAATCGGCTAGGATTGAGATGGAGGCGAAAGTTTGAGCATAAAGTTCAGCTTTATCAGGAGAAGAGACGGCAACTGAGCCATCAGAATAGAAAAGTGGATGGAAAGAAGTATTAGTAAAGTTGTTGGGAATATTTTTGGCTAGGTGACAGAAAGAACGAGAAGAATTAGAATGTGATAGTTTTTCAAGTTTTTCAAGATTTTCAAGTTTTTTGTCTGATGAAGGAATTTTTGGCGAGTCGAAAAACAGATTTTTGCACGATTCCAGGAAGAAATATGAGCTGAGTAAAAATCAGGAGTTGGTGGCAACGGTATCTTCTGAAAGCCTCATCTCTGTTGTGGATAGCATTAGAACAAGGAAAGTTAAACCAAAGTTGTTTTTTTATTAATATTTAGAAAAGAATATGGAATGTACTCCTCCATCCCCCGGCCACGGAAGCAGTAATCATTCCATGGGAAATCAAAGAAGTACTACCTAAGGTGCCCCCAATTGGCAGCACCAAAGTGCTAAAGTGCGCCTCCTCTTGGGAGGACCCAAAAGCAGAACTGGAGCGATAGGACAGGAGACGGATGTAAGATTGTGGTAGAATCCAAACCATGGATCGCTACATCATCAGAAAGCAGAGGGTGGTCACCCATCGAAGTACTGAACATACGCAACGTCGTTTAACTTCTCTGCTATAACAGGAAGCGGTTTGTGAAGTGGCTACGACGCATGCTTTTGCAATTCGGAATGACCTTAGGAATAAATTGTGAAAAGCTACTGCGCTTACGCTGACCTTTTGGAATTTTTCATACAAACTGTAATGGATGTACACCATGTTTAGTTTCTCTTAAGAAAGGAAAAAAGTTTTTGTATCTCCCCTTCAGGCCCTTGACTCGTCTTTATAAGATCCTTTTACGCAAGAATTTACCTCGGTCATGAAAAGCCCCTTAAAAAAATTTAAAATACTTTTTACAAGTTGAAAAAAAATTTAATTTTTGTTATTTTTAACATATGTATGCGTGTGTGTGTGTGTGTGTGTGTGTGTGTTTCATTCATCTTATGAAAAGCATTTGGCTCTTTCGAAGACATAAAAATCTGCTACTTCATCGCAACCTCTAAAAGGATTAGTGAATACACACACACACACACACACACACACACACACACACACACACACACACACACGTAGCCGAGAGTTTTACATCACAAAGCCTCGCCACAAGTAAATAGACGCCTTTATATAAGATACAATCCCCTAATTAGGCAATAAAACAATGTGCATTGATCAGTAATTTATTAAAAAAGGTCTATTCAGTATTTCATTGATTTCCCCTTTGCCTTTTGTAGTGCAGTAATGCTCTCGCTTATCGTGTCAATGAGTTTGGCTTTGTGCTTCTGAAGTATTGCAGACCATTCCTCTTTCATCATTTCCATTAAATAAATTATTTTAAGTGCAATAACTTCACTTAAACAAGATGGAAATGACATTAAAGTGGATTATGATTTTTCACTTTTCATTTTATTTAAGTGCCATTATTACACTTAAAACTTATTCATATGTTGTATAAAGGCGAGGGAGTTGAATGGAGCATGGTGAAATAGCATAAACGAACCTCTCTGGGGGTTCTGGATGGCTTAATCGGAAGGAGCGCTGACACTGAAGCCATGTGACGCTCGTTCGAGTCGAACCAGATCTTAGTTTCCTACTTTATTCCCTTTCTCATTTCTTTTTGTAGTAAATCTCAATTGAAGTGGTTTTCTTTTGGCCATTTTCTTATCGTTCGACGAAAATGCCTCGTCTGTTCTGTTGGATTCATGTCAGGCGATTGCCCCCGGCCATGGAAGATGCTGGAATCCTGGCATGCCCGTCGTAACACGTTTGTATGGTACGAACAGTGTGGGGTGTAGCGCCTTTTTCCATAAAAATGCTGGTCTGTGGAGACATCTCGCCACTAACATAAATGGGTGGAAGACCTTCCCGAAGAATTTTAACATATCGAGGTAATGTACAATTCCGTCGCAGACCACCAGCAGCCGACAACACCCAGCAGTCTAAACGGCAGTCCAAGCCATGGTATTAACTCCATGTTTAGCCATGGTTTGCAGATGATTCGAGCAAACTTACTCTTCTGGACATCTCCACATCCACACAAGACCTCTGTCTGAGAAGGAACTAAATCCTGACTCGTTTGAAAGATAACGATGTCCCATGAGGCAGCTTGAGGTCGTGTCAGTATTTGTGTTAACTATTCCTTGCGACGAGCAATGTTGCGCGACATCACAAGGGGGAGCTTCCTTCTTGCTGCTGCCTTATAGTAGCCCATGCTATGCTGATGGCGTCTCATGGAACTGATGGACATTTGAAACTATGAAGACATCTTGGAAGCCGTTTACCGTGGGCCATTTTTACTGCTAGCAAGTATCTGTTCACTTTTGGTAAGGTTGTATACTAGTGAGGTGACCTAACCTGAGCTAACCTAATCTAACCTAAGTACATTTAATAGCTTTTGGAGACATATGGACTTTAGAAATTGCAAAGTACTTCACAACCATCCCGCTATAACCATTAAACTAGTGAGGTACGGGTACGAGGTACTACCTATTTTATATATATATATATACAGGGTGTCCAAGAATTATCTGTTCAATTTTTGGCTATTAAAAGTCAACCATGAAGTGTAGAAATTCCAGTGTTGTCCCATTTTACAGAGAATCTCATTAAGTTTTTTCTGATACCAAGTTTTGACAAGTTTTTTAAAAATTCCAGTGTGTCCGAACATTATCTGTACAATTTCATCTTTTAATAAAATTCTTGATAACACACGTAAAATTCTTAAACAAGATTATTTAGAATCTGTATTTTCAAAGGTTTCTTTTATTAAAGTAACGTTACAAACATTCGATATGTGCACCATTAGTGATTCGCAAAACATCCAATCGATACTCCAAATGTTGCCATGTACGCTGCAGCAGTGCAGCATATCCACATCAATTCGCTCAATAGCAGCTGTGATTCTTGCTTTTAAATCATCAATGTCTGTCACCCGCGTACATTTCTAAAAAAACTTGTCAAAACGTGGTATCATAAAAAAACTTAGAGATTCTCTGTAAAATGGGACAACACTGGAATTTCTACACTTCATGGTTGACTTTTAATAACAGCCAAAAATTGTACAGATAATTCTCGGACACCCTGTATATATAATATATATATATATATATATATATATATATATATATATATATATATATACACCACACACACATTATAACTGCAAACACGCAGTATAATTAACGTAAAGAACGACGCTTTGTATAGGAGAATTATCCGCGTACGATGAGAGCGAAAGAACGAAACAAATGAAAAAAATGAGGTACCCACCCAGGAATCGAACCCGGGATCTTCCGATTGCCGGTCAGATATGATAACATATATATGTGTTTCAATTAATCCATTTTTTATGTAGGTTTTAAAGAACCTTTCAGCTCGTACACTTGTACGTCTGCCAACGCACACGAGACTCTCACGTTCATAAACAAGACGTGTACATTAGAGAGAGGAAGATTCATCACTACTTTCACTACAAGTGAAGAAGAATGATGAAATGCATCAAACAATGATGAAGGGCAATAGTACGAATTGTTGCTTCCTTCCAGAATCCTATTTCACGTACAGTACGAGACTCGTACGGTACAAAGGACACGGTACATATTTACGGTACGTACGATATAATGGTTCGTGGTTTTGGGTACTTACAGAAGGAACGAGGCTCGCAGAAGACATAACCGAAGTAAGCGAAGAGGGAACAAAGAGCAAGACGAAGGAAAAAATGCATTTCCGGGTCCGTTCTTCCTCCTAAAGATTCGTCAGACACCTACATGTGATCACTGGTGTACGTGGCTCCGGTGTGTATATGTACGTTTGAAGGAAGTAGTAATAGTTGTTGGGTGAAGAAGACGTATCTTAAAGGTTGTTACATCCAAGACGGAAATATGCATTTAGTTTAAAAAAAAATTAAGTTTATCGCATTTATAAAGTGAATATTTCATTATTTGAACGCACTATTTTGATTCCATACCCACAAACGCACTTCTGGAGATGGCATGACTTAATTTAAGGAAACGAAAAATGTTACTTAATGTATTTCCGGCCGGAAATGAGTCTAGTACCAACATAATTTCCTTTTAGAAACAATTAAAAATATTTATCTTTAAGATTCAAGGATTGCGCTGAGCAACATCCTCCTCCCAGAACCGACAAGCAACTGAAGGATTGATGAGAAATAAGAATGGGAGAGAGCAGTTTCTTCCTTTCATAAATTCAACTTATGACGTCATAAACTAGCCCAACAGGTTGTTCTGGCGCATGCGCAGTGCTGTACTATATTTACATTTTAAACGTATAGATCAGTGGTTCTTAACCTGGGGGGCGCGCCCCCCTAGAAACAGGAATTTCTCTAATTGTATTTGTTATTCTCTTAACGAGAGCATGGGCTAATATTGAGAAGTTATTGAGAATGTTATTTTGATGCAAGGGGGGCGTGGAGGGAAGGACCAATTCCTAGAGGGGGCATGGTAGTAAAAAGGTTAAGAACCACTGGTATAGATGATACGATGTACCTTAAAGATTGAGACGATGACAGCGCTTAATCCTCATAATTATTGTAAATATTTTCGCAATTTTTAAATATTTGTCACCATTTTGAAGTATCATAAAATCCCCCCTCCATCCCCCGACTCCTTACCAATCATCCCCCAGACGACTTTATCAGAAAGCTTAAATGGAAACACGCGCGTCGTGCCTCTTCTGGCGTAAGCTTTAAAAGTGATAAAATAAAAGCATCACCTTTAACTTCAATCAAAATTAATTCTTAAAATGTTTCTAAAAAAATGTATTCCGCGTCAATGTCTCGAAACGTCTGTTATTCCATCGCCTTTTCCGGTTTAGAAATTGTATTTAGAAACGTTCCGATTAATATCCTTATAACTGGACACGAATTATAAATCATTTCCCGTTGGGAATGCAAAGGACGCGCGTGTGTGTGTGTGTGTGTGTGTGTGTGTGTGTGTGAAAGCCCACGTGCGCGTGCGAATGACGGCGAGCACGTATATAGTGCAAAGAAGGGGTTTCGAGGAAATGGCACTTTAACAGAAATAAAAATCGGAAAATGTTTTTCATTTTTCGCGTATCGATAAAACGTATCTCATTTCCAATGATATTCAAACCATTTACAGCATTAAACATTATAAATAATGTCACAAGTACTTTTAAAAATTGAAATGACAACGAGATAAGTTATCTCGAAACGAGGAAAAATGCAATATTTTTCTCTTAAAGCGAGACTTCTTGACAAGAGCCGCTCCTCAGGGAGGCTCTGCTTCACACACACACACACACACACACACACATATATATACACACCTTATAACCTTGTAGATGTTCCATGCGTCGGTCACTCTTCACATGAAGGTCAATCTGGTGGCTCCACCTCTAGCCATGGCCTGATGGAAGAGAGAGATGCTCTCTTCCAATCTCCATTACGCATAGCCAGGCACACGTGTCTCATCCTGGACCGTCCTGAGCCATACGTCTGGTCTCCTTTTGAAGACTAACTTTGACACCAGTGATGTTCCTGATGTCTTTGGGAGTTGGTTAAATAGCATGGCTCTCCGGCAATCTCACTATTTTCCTTCAGAGTTGAGGGTGCCCCTTGTCTGGCCTTAATTTGGAGACACTACACATTCTACTTTTCCTTTTTTTCAGTGTTTGTATGAATGGTTTGTAATGAATCTTCAGTTTGAATTTAGGTACCAGCTTTTCCTACTATTTTGCGTATGTATAATTCAGGGATGGGTCCAAATACATATTTATATTTGAAATACACAAACTGGTATTTGTATTTGAAAACCTCTAAAGGTGGTGTATTCGTATTTAATTCCTTTATTTGCCTTTGCTTCCAGATATAGGTCTTGCAATTTTAAAATGCACCATTAACGGAATCTAAGACACATTTACCAAAAAAAAAAAAAAAAATTCTAAAAATCTCTAGATTCTTATTTTCCTGCAATTTATACAGTGGCAATACTATGAAATCTCTACTTTGTGGTATCAGTATCCAAGATTACTGCAGTGTGTGCAGAACAGTAGTCATTAGTAGAATCGCGTAAAAATTGGAACATGTCTAGCATTATTTTTAGTAGCTTTGGACCTATACACAGTGGTGTAGGGCTGTAGGAACGGCGTTCCCTTACTTTTTTTGGTAGACGGAACGGCGTTCCCTCACTATTTCAAATAAATCCGAACTTACAAATCTCTAACGTCATGAAATTTTAATTCCCACCCCTAGAAGAAATATGAGAGAGAATCATTAACTGCTTCATTTCTTTTAGCTTCTTCGACTGAGGCAATGCTAGCCTATAAAGATCTGGTGAAACAGTCACCACGGCGTACCAGTTAACTTTTTTTAGTTAATCATTCCAGTTGTTAGCTATTTCTATTGATCGTACTGGATGTCGTATATCTAATGACACTGGAAATACTGCATCTTCAACCTTGGGAACGGACGCATTTCCTGAGCTCTCTGATTTTGCATCTACTTTCATATATTGCTGAGAATTTTGATTTTGGATAGTTTTGTATTTTATATAGTTGCGTTTAAATTTACGTTGTTATAGTTGAGTAATTGAATATTAGTGGTTTTTAGCGATTTAGAAGTTTCATAGCGTGCCGGCTTAATTTAACTTATACCTGTGACGGTTTAAACTAATTTTTAACTGCGCGATGCCGTCGCAGAAAGTGTCGTGTGTTAGGTGTAGGGTAAACCGGTGGTATTCGGAATTTAAGGATTATAACGGCGGTCCAATGGCGATTACCGATAGATCAGTTTGTTTCTTTTGCGAGTTCATGGAAGAGTTAGTTGACATAAAACGCAGTGTACGTGAGGTAGCGGAAAGACTTGCAACGCTTGATGAGGGCAGGGGTAGGGCTACGGTTGACGTAGGCCGAACCAATACTAACGTTGAAGACGTTAGTAATTTGAAGGGTGAGGTGCGTAACCTAGTTTCTAGTTTAGGTAGCTTGTCGGGAAGGTTAGATAGAGTTGAGGAAGGGGTTAAGGTTAGTCCGAGAGTAGTAGATAGCGAGGAATTTAGAGAGGTTAAGGGTGGAGCTAGGCCGCGTACGTTAGGTGATAGGAATTCCCCCCCTATCGAGGTTTCGAACCCTTTCGCCCATTTGGAAAGGGACGTGAATGAGGGGGAAATTATTTTAATCGGGGACTCTTTAGTGCGCCACATGGACAAAGAGTTCGTTAAACGGCATCCAACCAAGAGGAGGAGGGTCTGTCTCCCAGGGGCCAGGGTTGACAGAGTTAGAGACGAAGTGGATACGATCGACGTTGCCTCCCGTCACTCAATGTTGGTGACGATGGTAGGAGGCAACGACTCGTATAGGCCCGATACGAGAGTGCCTGACCTTTTGGAGAGATATAGGGGGTTAATTAGGTCCCTGAAGGCGAGGTCAGATAGGTCTTTAGTTCTAGGTATTACCCCTAGGAACGGGTTGGGTCTTAGAATTACGTCAAAAACAATATTTTTGAATAACAAATTAGAAGAGATTTGTGCTGAGGAAAATATACCCTTCGTAAAGCTGTGGTCCGAATTCAGTGATCCTAGCCTTTTTATAAAAGATGGGGTGCATGCATTTTAATGAAATAGGTAATGCTAGGCTAGGTAGGTTAATAGACGAAAACGTGCGAAAGCTGTACAGGTCGAAGCCTTCTTTAAACGTTGTGGGTCCGGGGAACGCGGGCCCGACGTGATAAATAGTTTCAAACGCGGGCCCGTGGTAAAAAATAACTTAAACGTCTTTTATTGTAACGCGCGTAGTACTAGAAATAAATTAAATGAATTTAAGGCGATAATTTATTCCGGCAACTATGATATAGTTGCTGTCACTGAAACTTGGTTAAATACCGTGACTCGGGACTTGTTGGGGGAACTTGATATACCGGGTTTTAAAGTCTTTACTAATGATAGGCTACATAGGTTTGGTGGAGGCGTTTTGCTGTATATTCGTAATTCCCTTAGGGCTATCGAGGTTAAGTTAGATTTTCCGGCAGCAATTAATGCGATATGTCATGTGTTGAAGTTAGGGCGCGTAGTATTAGTTTTAATTTTGTCGTTGTTTATAGACCTCCCGTTCAACCCCTCGATACAGATGCTAGATTTTACTCACTTCTTGGTAATTTTATTGTCAATCGGAATAGTATAATTGTCGGAGACTTTAACTGCCCTAATGTTAATTACGAGAATTTTACTGGTAATGAGGAGGGTTTGAGATTGGTTGAGTTTATGGACGATAACTTGTTAAGACATAGTTACCGAACCAACGCGCGGTGATAATATTTTAGATTTGGTGATGATGAACGGCGAGAATATAGTCGAAGGTTTAGAAGTAGGCGAGAGTTTAGGATGTAGTGATCATCAAATTCTTAGGTTTAAGTTATTGATAGAAAACACTTAGGATAGTAACGTAATAGAAGTCCCTGATTTTCGTAGGGCTAATTTTGATAGTTTTGCGGATAGGATGAGAGTAGTGGACTGGGATAACTTATTTATGGGTAATGACACAAATTTGCGTTGGGTGGCGTTAAAAGAAAGTTTTAGGAATATTGAAAGGGAGTTTATTCCTCGTAGGCCCAAGCGTGTTAGAAACCGTGGTAGGCCGAAGTGGTGGACTAGGGAAATAGGCGAGTTCGTAAACGAACGTAATAGAGCGTATAGACTTAATAAACGCAATGGCACGGCAGCTAACTTTAATAGATATATCGAGCTTAGACGTCAGGTTAAAAGATCAGTTAGGAATGCTAAGCGTAATTTAGAGAGACTTATAGCTGCGGATAGTAAACATAATCCAAAAAAGTTTTTTGAATACGTCAATAATCGTAAGCCGGTAAAAGATAACATAGGCCCTCTAGCAGAGATGGGCACGATCTTGATCTTCAAGATCAGATCGTGATCTTGAAGATCAAGATCGTGATCTGATCTTGATCTTGAAGATCACTTTTATTATGGTGATCTTGATCTTGATCTAAGATCACTTTATTTCTTGTGATCTTGATCTTGAAGATCGCTTTAGACTTCAAGATCACTTTTAATTTCAGATTCTTAAATATGCCGCTATGCGAATGTCATTTGTTTTTTGTCCAAGCGACATCTGGTGGCAACTTTGTTCAACACCGACTGTTTGTTTTCTGTTAGTTGGGTGACTTGCGTCATGCGTGGGCTCATGGAAGGTGTAGTTGCTGTGGAAATTAGGCTCGTAAAAAGTGTAATTTACTGTGCAATTATGTTAAAAGTGTTCTATTAATTCTAAACATATTTTATTTACAGATCGAATTTTTTAATAATGAGTGCAATTTTACAACTTCAACAGGCTCCCAAGGGAACCAAATATTCTAGGTTGTCACCAGAACAGTATTCAATATATTTAGATAACAATGTTGGTAATAAGGATCAATCTGTGCTATTGAACGGAAAATATTTTCAAATTGTCGAAAAAACTGGAAACAGTATCAAAGTTATTTGTATGCAGTGTACAAAGAAAACTACAATTCTGTCTGCTGGCCTCGACTCAACAAGCAATCTTCTGAGGCACCTCAGGGTTAGTACTACTTAGTAACTAAGTAGTAAGTAGCAACATTAACATAATGGTTCAAGTCATATTTTAAGTGACTGGTGCCATACAAGACTAATGCTACATTTACATAGACGTCTATTTGAATATATTGTGCACTTCAGATATTAATAGATTATGGACTAGTAACTACATTAAAAACTGCCGATATCCAACTATAACTATAACTATAACTATAACTATAACTATAACAAAATTTTAGAATCTTGTTAAGTATTAATTTCAACTAGAAGTTTGATACTCTGATAAATATTATACAGGGTGTTCAAGAAGTCTCTCGCATGATGATAATTTATTTTCTTGTGCAGAAACTACATTCGGATCTTTTGGGTGAATATGAATCGGAGAAGAAATCTCGCAAGCGTCCAGCTAAAGAAGAAGATGCCAGCGGCAGCAATGCTGGCCCTGCCAAAATTGCCAAGCAGTCAACACTAAGCATGTTCCACATTTCCAAGCAAAAACCAGGACCACCAATATGCAAGGATATCCTTGAAAAGAAGATTCTCTCGCTTGTGTCTAATGGGCTCCTACCATTGAGCCTAGTTGAACTACATGAATTTAAGGATCTTCTTTCATGTTAGTATAACTCAAATATTTTGCTATTTTTTCCATAGCTAATATCTGATTAAAATAATTAATCATATTATTTGTATGAACATTAGACTATCGCTAGCCTAGCTAAATATTTTGATATTTTTTCCATAGCTAATCTATTGTATTTGTTTTAATTTTTAAATATTTTTTCAGACGTCAACCCGGCTGTTCAGGTGCCATCTAGACGCACCCTGGCTAGATCTCTTGCAACAACAACCAGTACAATGAAGGAAGACATACAAGCAAAACTGGCAGCAGTTGACCATGTGTGTGTTACATGCGACATATGGTCAACTAATCACCGCAGTTTCATGGGAGTCACTGCGCATTGGGTATGCTATTGATTTAGTGTATTATTTTTATATAATTGATAAATTGACCATTGGTGATAGTCTGATAGACTTATAGTATAATCTTTTCAATTATTCGACATGTGTTCCTCATTCATTAATTTGGTGAGTCTTCATTTTGCTGTGATTCACAGTAATTTCACACTAATTCACTGATTCTGTCATCTGTCATTGTGTCTGATTCACAACAAAATGTGGAAGAGTCCATATTCACAGGCTGTGAATATGGACTCTTCCACATTTTGCTCTTATGGGATGGGTCACTGATGTGGTGGTATGGTAGGCGACTCATCGCTGAATTGCCTCCTTTATATCACATAGTTCTTCTCTTCAATGTTTGGTGGCGCAGTTTAGCTGGTGCGTGTCTAACCAATATTATTAAATTAAGCTTAAAAAAATGTTCATACAAACATTGATTTTATATTCTTACATTACAGATCAATGATGACTTGTCGCGAGGATCAGCTGCACTGGCATGCCGAAGATTTCGTGGAACACATAGCTTTGATAAAATTGCTGGAATATTGGACAGGATCAACTCGGAGCATGGTTTATCTTATAGAAAAGTTGTATCTACAGTCACCGACAATGCATCGAACATGGTGAAATGCTTTAAAGAGTTCGGTGTTCGTGTTCAGAATCGTACTGACGACATTGATGAAGATGATGCAGATGAAGATCTACAGATCTACAGAAGCTAAGGCTAACAAAGACCCTAAGATCCACTCTAATAGCCCGAGAGAAAGGAAAGAGTAGGGGTTTAAGAGAAGAGAATAAGGGGTTAAGTAAGAAGCAACACCTATCACTCGTGGGTTAACATTCATTCAGAAAAAGAGAAAAAAGATTCACCATCATCATCCGCCGGCCACTGCCGACAAGTCAGAAAATAGTCGGAGAGAATAGGAGAGGGGTGAAAGATGAAAAGAAGTAAAATAAGAACGCTTACAAACCATGCAACACAGTCTTAACTCACTGCCATACCATGCAAACTACAAACATGCAAGTAGAGAAAGTTACAGACATGCAAAGTAAGGAGATAAGAGAAAAAAAAAAAAAAGAGTAGGTACAGTTAAACAAAAAGTGGGTTAGTTTACGCTACGAGCTACATCTACGTTCATGTTAGTCTAATTTTTTTTTTTTTTTTTTTTAATTGCTGGCATCACACGCTGGCATGTCACAAGCTGGCATTCATCGTCAACAGACTCATCCTCGAGCACCACCACCAGAGCTCCTGTTGTTAACTTTCTTTTTTAATTTTAAACAACGTTAATATTTTTAAAATGTCTGTCAAGACGGTTCTTAAACACATTAACGCTGGTAGAATGAACGACTGACGCGGGAATTATTCCATTTATCAATTACTTTAAACGTAAAGAAGTTTTTAGCGATATTAGTAATGAAACGTCTGCCACGCAACTTAAATCCGTTATTGCGAGTATTACTATTATCGAAAGTGAACAATTTGTCAAAATTTACGTTATCGATGTTATTAACGATTTTGAAAACTTCAATAAGCTCCCCCCTTAATCTCCTAGTTTCGAGTGAATACAGGTCTAACTCTTTAATCCTATCTTCATAAGGCTTATTGCACAATGACGGAATAAGTTTCGTGGCACGACGCTGAACCCTTTCTAACCTATCAATATCCTCACGCAAGTACGGGCACCAAAACTGAACTGCATATTCTAAATGAAGCCTGACTAGGGACTTGTAAAGGGGCAATATAATATCCTTCGATTTAAATTCGAAATTACGCGCTATGAAGCCTAACATCCTATTAGCTTTTGCGCAAGACTCCAGGCACTGGTTCCTAACCTTTAAATCTTTAGTTACGCGTACGCCTAAATCTACTTCCTCGTCAACGCTCGCTAACTCCCTATCATCCATCGTGTACGCGTAATTATTGTTGCGAGAACCTATATGCAAAACTTTGCATTTATCTACGTTAAATTGCATCTGCCACTTATCCGTCCACTCCATAATCCTATTTCTATCGTCCTCGTTAACAACCTTACCGCCTATTTTAGTATCGTCCGCGAATTTTGAAACGTTACTAGTCAATCCTACATCTATGTCGTTAATGTAAATTACGAATAACAATGGGCCTAACACTGAACCCTGTGGGACACCGTTACCTACATCTAACCACCCCGATTCACTACCATTAACTACGACCCTCTGTCTCCTAGCACGAAGCCATTCTTCTAACCAGTTAGCTACTTGACCGCGTATACCGTGCGCTTTAACCTTCGCAATTAGTCTCCTATGCGGAACTGTATCGAACGCCTTTTTAAAATCTAAATAAATAACGTCAGCTGCCCTATGCCTATCGTATTCGCGCACTATTTCGCTATAAAATTCTAACAAATTAGTTAAACAAGACCTATGGCGTCGAAACCCGTGCTGACTACTATTAATCAAACCCCTACTTTCTAAGTGATCGATAATACGATCCCTAACTACGGATTCCAAAAGTTTACCGACAATTGACGTTAAGCTAATGGGCCTATAATTGCTAGCTACCGCGCGGTCCCCTTTTTTATCATCAGGTTATCATCAGCAACTTTCCTGAACATTCAGGAGAGCATGGAGAGGAGTCAGTGAAACTATCATCCCATATTCGATGTGCCTCCCACACATTGAACTTGCTAGCAACAACTGATGCAGATAAAGGACTGAATTCACCTGGACTAAAGAAGATAAAGCATTCTGCAATGGGAAAATGTTCGGCGCTGTGGAATGCTGCTGGTAAACCCAAGTCAGCAGAAAAAATACAGGAAATAACTGGCGTCCAATTTAGGTACCCATGCGTCACCCGATGGAACTCAATGTACGACTCATTAAGCCAAATATATAAACATAAGAACGACGTGAATGTAGCTCTTGAAGAACTGAATCTACCCATCCTCAAAGACAATGAATTGGAATTTATTTCAGAATATTTGTCTGTTCTAAAACCAATTGCAGCAGCCCTCAACAAATTACAGGCAGAGAAAGAATGCTACTACGGTTGTCTTCTTCCAACAGTCCTAGTGACTCAAGATGCCCTCGCAAGATTGGAGCCTATCCAACCAAACGACCTGCGCTTGAGACACTGCATGCCATTACTGGCAGCAGTCGTCTCTGGCTTCAATGCCAGATTTGGTCATTTTTTTGTCGTTGAGCCCCGAGGTAACTGATGCCGTTTTGGCCTCAGTATCTCATCCGTATTTCAAACTTAGATGGATATCATTGTTGCAAGGGCCTAATTTCGGCGATCATGAAGCAATCAAGTCTCGAGTAAAAGACAAGCTGCAAATGGCTGTAAGAAATTGTAATTCTGACAGCAGTGGTAATAGTTCGGTGAACTCACTCATCATCTGAAGACGATTTCTTCAGAACTATGGACGGCTCATTCTCTGCTCCTAACAACAAGGAAGACTTGGAAGTCCTCAATTATTTGCAGGACACCAGTAAGGCACTCGACTCTTTAGATAGGTATCCTGCTATAAAGATCATCTTCAAGGGGTATAACACCACGCTACCTTCCTCTGCACCAGTGGAACGGTTGTTTTCGTTTGCTGGCACGGTTCATAGCCCCAAACGAAGTCGTCTCTCGGATGGTAACTTTGAACAATTGGTTTTGCTGAAAGCAAATGTTTACAGCGGTTGAACATTAAATTAACACTCTTAACTTGCGGTTTTTACCCGTATATTGTCAGTAATTGCGTACTGCAGTAAAACTGTAAAATTAAATTCTATGTAAAAAATGTTTACTTATATATGCTGACCATTCATTGATATGGGTTATGGACCTGGTGAAATGAGAATTGAGAAAAATAGAACTAAAAACTATATGTAGGTCATTTAATAGTTTTTTCTTTGCTGATAAGTTATGATAATACTAAGTTTTAAGTTTACCACCTGAAAAACAAAGGGGAATCGTCAATCTCCGTGGTTTAGATCAGGTGACATGGGTAGGATGCGATGCTTGTATTGCCTCAGCCCTCAGGGGAGTATTAGGAGTGATACTTTTCAGGAGTGATTAACAAAATAATTTGTTTTTGTTTACTCTACAAGAGTACAACTTTTTTCAATTCATATAAAAGTGATCTTAAAAAGTGATCTTGAAAAGTGATCTTCAAGATCACGATCTTGATCTGGATCTTCAAGATCACATTTTTCTGGTGATCTGATCTTGATCTCCAAGATCACCAAAGTTGGTGATCTTGCCTATCTCTGCCCTCTAGTGGATGTTAATGGCGCTTTGGCTTCTGACCCTCAGGCGATGGCGGGTATTTTCAATAACTTTTTTGCGACAGTTTTTACCGTAGAAGACGTAAATAATGTCCCCGACGTGGACGATATCGTTCCATTTAGTAGCGAGACTATTTTGGATGAAATAACTGTTTACGAGGCTGAGATTGCGCATTATATCGATAGGCTAAAAGTTAGCAAGGCTCCAGGCCCTGACGCTTTTTGTCCCAGACATTTGAAAGATTTGAAAGACGTTATCGTAGGCCCCTTAACGAAGATTTTTAATCAGTCACTCGAAACGGTGATTATTCCTGAAGACTTCAAATTAGCTAACGTCACGCCTATTTTTAAAAAAGGCGACCGCGCAGTAACTAGCAATTATAGGCCCATTAGCTTAACGTCAATTGTCGGTAAACTTTTGGAATCCGTAGTTAGGGATCGTGTCATTGATCACTTAGAAAGTAGAGATTTGATTAATAGTAGTCAGCATGGGTTTCGACGCCATAGGTCTTGTTCAACTAATTTGTTAGAATTTTATAACGAAATAGTGCGCGAATACGATAGGCATAGAGCAGCTGACGTTATTTATTTAGATTTTAAAAAAGCGTTCGATACAGTTCCGCATAGGAGACTAATTGCGAAGGTCAAAGCGCACGGTATACGCGGTCAGGTAGCTAACTGGTTAGAAGAATGGCTTCGTGCTAGGAGACAGAGGGTCGTAGTTAATGGTAGTGAATCGGGGTGGTTAGATGTAGGTAGCGGTGTCCCACAGGGTTCAGTGTTAGGCCCATTGCTATTCGTAATTTACATTAACGACATAGATGTAGGATTGACTAGTAACCTGTCCAAATTCGCGGACGATATTAAAATAGGCGGTAAGGTTGTTAACGAGGACGATAGTAATAGGATCCAAGACGATGTAAATAGGATTATGGAGTGGACAGATAAGTGGCAGATGCAATTTAACGTAGACAAATGTAAAGTTTTGCATATAGGTTCTCGCAACAATAATTACACGTACACGATGGATGATAGGGAGTTAGTGAGCGTTGACGAGGAAGTAGATTTAGGCGTACGCGTATCTAAGGATTTAAAGGTTAGGAACCAGTGCCTGGAGTCTTGCGCAAAAGCTAATAGGATGTTAGGCTTCATAGCGCGTAATTTCGAATTTAAATCGAAGGATATTATATTGCCCCTTTACAAGTCCCTAGTCAGGCCTCATTTAGAATATGCCGTTCAGTTTTGGTGCCCGTACTTGCGTGAGGATATTGATAGGTTAGAAAGGGTTCAACGTCGTGCCACGAAACTTATTCCGTCATTGCGCAATAAGCCTTACGAAGATAGGATTAAAGAGTTAGACCTGTATTCACTCGAAACTAGAAGATTAAGGGGGGAGCTTATTGAAGTTTTCAAAATCGTTAATAACATCGATAACGTAAATTTTGACAAATTGTTCACTTTCGATAATAGTAATACTCGCAATAACGGATTTAAGTTGCGTGGCAGACGTTTCATTACTAACATCGCTAAAAACTTCTTTACGTTTAAAGTAATTGATAAATGGAATAATCTTCCCGCGTCAGTCGTTCATTCTACCAGCGTTAATATGTTTAAGAACCGTCTTGACAGACATTTTAAAAGTATTAACGTTGTTTAATTTAAAAAAACAAAGTTAGCAACAGGAGCTCTGGTGGTGGTGCTCGAGGATGAGTCTGTTGACGATGAATGCCAGCTTGTGACATGCCAGCGTGTGATGCCAGCAATAAAATTATTTAAAAAAATAATAAAAAATAATAAAAAAAAAAATTAGACTAACACGAACGTAGATGTAGCTCGTAGCGTAAACTAACCCACTTTTTGTTCAACTTTACCTACTTTTTTTTTTTTTTTTCTTATCCTTACTTTGCATGTCTGTAAAACTCTTTCCTTGCATGTTTGTAGTTTGCTGCATGGTATGACTGTGAATTAAGACTGTGTTGCATGGTTTGTAAGCGTTCTTATTTTACTTCTTTTCATCTTTCACCCCTCTCCTATTCTCTCCGACCATTTTTCTGACTTGTCGGCAGTGGCCGGCGGATGATGATGGTGAGTCTTTTTTCTCTTTTTCTGAATGAAAGTTAACCCACGAATGATAGGTGTTGCTCCTTACTTAACCCCTTATTCTCTTCTCTTCTCTTAACCCCCTACTCTTTCCTTTCTCTCGGGCTAACCTTAGAGTGGATCTTAGGGTCTTTGTTAGCCTTAGCTTCTGTAGATCTGTTCTGTAGATCCAGTGCATATGACCTCAAAATATCCCTGAAATTGGTCAGATTTCAAAAGATTTCCCGGGGGGCTTACAGTGCCCCCGGACCCCCAGCTGTATGGGCTCGCCGCGCTCGCCATTGTTCCCCCCGCATCTGAGTAACACTAAAATGCGTTCCCTCACTTCTTTATTTAGCACTGTACCACTGCCTATACAGTCTGGTAGTAATGATCCTAAGCAGTACACAGTTGTTTGTAAGCACTGCCACAAGTACAAGTCAGTTGCTGGTTCTATGAAGAGCATAACAAATCTATGGACACACATCAAGGTTAGTTAATACTTAATAGTAAAAGACCATGAAAATCGTTTTGGCAAAGACTGGGAAAATAAGACCTTAACGCATTTGTATTTGAAGTTTCGCATTTGTAATTGTATTTATAATGATGATTTCAAAATTAGAATGTTTGTATTTGCGTGTGACTTTTTCTGAATTAACGTATTTGTATTTGGTCAAATGTATTTGGCCCCATCCCTGATGTATATTATGATGCATCTCCTCCTCTTTTCCAGCAAAGTCTTTCACAATAGTCAAACTTTTTGTAGAAATAGATCTTGCTGGAAATTTCTTTGAGTTTCTTCTTTATTTTATATCGATTCGGTTGAAACTCCCACAATCATTACAACGAAGAGTAATAAAGGAAATTTAAACTGCTCCTTTGATATCGATGATAAATAAGGAAAATAGTCAGTAGCCTATAGGAAACTTACCGTTTATATAGAGTTGGGTAAACATGGGAAAATGTTCCATGTCTTCTAAACTAATTTTAACCATAATTAAATATTTTACGTGGAGGACTTCCCAAGTTATTCTAACATTTGTGCAAAATTTGAAGAATTGAGAGCTCTCTCATTTCTCTGTACATCATTTAATGTAACCGATTTACCAATATTATCATTTTATTTTAATCTAGAAATTTAGGTATTAAAACTTTCGGCCATATTTTTATTTTTTCAAAGTAAACAATAAGACATTTTAGGTTTCTTTTTGGAGTACTTTAATGAATACATTAATTACAAACGACATAGAATTCACAAACTAAATACAGTTCCCCCCCCCTCAATATTGCGAGTTCGAACTTCGCGAACCCCGCTTTTACGCGAGTTATAATAATACGCATACCAATTCAAATAAAGCGACCTATCTGGATCGCTCCATCGCGAGTTCACGGCCCGAGTCACGACCAAGTCGCAGCCGCCTTCCTCCAGCCGCCTAACCCCCTATTTCCCATAGGCCCTGGGCCCAATATCGCGAAATTCCATTATTGCGAGGTCCTTCAGGAACGTAACCCTCGCGATATTGAGAGGGCCGACTGTATTTTATATTTTAAAAAAAAGTCTCCTCTTTTCGTTTTTAAATTTTGTTTTTCTTCTTTTTTCCAAAAACTATTCGGAAATTGGTTAGTTGAAAATTCTCTAAAAATTAAAACCTACTTCCGAAACCTTTCAATCAGAATTTCGATCACGAAACAAACAATTGATAACACATTTCCGGCCATATAAAAGTAGAAAGCTCCTTGCAGATGGTCCAGACCCAGAACATCCAACGAACCAGAACCCTGTAAAGAACACAAACGTAATAGTTTAGTGACGGACTTAATTATCATCATCAAAGTGGTTTTAAAGGAAGAAAAGTGGAATTTTTATGCAGGAAGGAGGGGCCAAGGGCGAATGGCCGCAAAAAAGCCCCTCCCCCTCCATCATAGATGAAGAAGGGAGGCAAAATTAAGGTCCAGGGTTTACGAGATGCCTGGACACTCTGCATTTGAAAGATTGGAGGTGAAAGACAGGGGAAAAGATGGATTGAAGAAGATTGTTCCAGAGTTGAGTGATTGAACAGATGAAAGACAAAGTACCGATTAACCCTTGCATTAGGGAGTTGGACAGAAAAGGGATGAGTGTGTCAAAAGTCTGGTATTGCATGCTTTCCTTAGAGGAGGAGGAGGAGGAGGAGGAGGCGGCATGCAGTTAGTGTGTTCAAAGGAACAGTGTCCGTTATAATAGCTATAGTAAAAAGAGAGAGGCAACATTGCAGCGAAGAGAGGGATTGAAAACAGTCGGTAAGAGACGGGGAATTAATGAGAAGAAAAGCCTTTGATTCCACCTGGTCAAGTACGACTGTGTGAGTTGAGCCACCCGACACATGAGAAGCGCACTCCATACAGGAGCGAACTGTACAAAAACAGTAACTGAGTGGGGGTGAAGAAACTGCGGAGGTGGTACAACACGCCTAACCTCTTAGAAGCTGCTTTGGAAAGAGAATATGTGTGATCTTTCCAGAAAAGTTGACGAGAAAAGGAAAAGCCAAGAATGTTAAGAGAAGAGGAAGGATTAAGTTGTGCATTGTTGAAGATAAGGAGACTGTGACGAATAGACAGATGAAGGATGCAAGTTTTTGAGGCATTGGAAGTCACAAGGCTTTCTCTGCCGCGATTATATCATATATTGTAGAAAGATCAGAAGTCAGGTGCACCATAGCCGTACTACGCGAAGCTTGGATTGACTGTTGAGAAGGACGCTTTGTGAAGCGGGTGGAGAAGTGAAGAGTGGCATCATCGGCATAGGAATGGATAGGACAGGAAGTACGAGCTAATAGATCATTGATAAATAAAAGGAAAAGAGTGGGTGACAAGACAGCCCTGAGGAACTCCACTATTAAGAGCTGTAGGAGAAGAACAGTGGCCACTCACAACCGCAGCTATAGATGGGCCAGAAAGGAAATTAGAGATGAAGGCACAGGTAGAAGGATAGAAACCAAAAGAGTTTGGGCAGTTTGGAAATTAAAGATTTGTGCCAGACTCTATCAAAAGTTCTTGATATGTCTAGCGCAATAGCAAAGGTTTCACTGAAATTCCGAAAGCAGGACAGAGATATACAAGATCATCGCCAGTAAAATGTCCCCTGCAGAACCTATGTGAATGATCTGAAAGAAGGTTATGAGAAGGGAGTTAGTTGTTTAAGAATCTGCCTATTAAGGATAGATTAAAAAACTTTAGAAAGACAAAAAATCAAAGCAATTGGACGATAGTTGGAGGGTTGAGAGCGGTCACCCTTCTTTGGGACAGGCTGGATGAAAGCAAACTTCCAGCAGGAAAGAAAAAAACGGAAGAAAGACAAAGACGAAAGAGTTTGCCAAGGCAGGGTGTCAGGACAGAATCACAGTTCTTGGCAACAACAGGAGGAATACTATCAGGACTGTACGCCTTCCTAGAATTGAGCCCAGATAGAATTCAGCTTTGTTAGAAGAGACGGCAACTGAGCCGTCGGAATGGAAAAGAGGAGGGAAATAAAAAGTAAAGTTGTTGGCAGACATGGGGTAATAGTAATAGAATATTACAGGATTTTTAAAGTAATAGTAATAGATCATAATTTTTTGTCTATGATAGTAACTAATAGTAATAGATAGTCTATTACTTTTCTATTACAGTGGCAATGGACATATTGTGTGAACAAAGAACTGAAAAATGAATTAAATCTACTGTAAACTAAAATAAACATGCATGTGAACTAATATTGTGGTAAATTTTTCCTTCACTAAAGTCAAATTTATCAAGACCTACAGTCTCTGAAATTGTAATGATTTAGTTGAAACAAATATTTGTTATTTGGCTGCCACTCAGCCTCATCCTGGATCCATGAGTGCAGAGCCCTCTGCCACTCAGCCTCATCTTGGATCCCTGAATCCAGACACTGCTACATCGCCAGCTCAATACCATCTCACATAGGGTACCCCCCCAAGAGGCCTTGGTGAATCTGGATGCTGGGAATGCAGTTGGGGTCATGATGAGGAGGCATCTTCGACAGTTGTGGTAAGGAGGGGCTGGAAGCGAGTGACCCCTCCGAGAACTGCAACCACTGCAGTAGCTAATGGTGGTGGTCGCTCAAGGGGGTCTGGTCCCACTCATGCACCGGCTAGAGGGAGTCAGCCTGTGGCAAAGAACTTTCAAGTGAATGGTATATGTTGCTGCCAGAAGTAACCCAGACTAAGTATCTTGGCTACATACTAACGGATAGTCTTTCAGATGACTGTGATATTCTAAGGCAATGTAGATAATTATATGCTCAGGGAAGTATAAGGTTAACATATATTCTGCTCGATTTTTTAGTTTAGTCACAACAAAAATTAAATCTATATAATTCCCTTCTTTTTCTATAACCTCCTTCCACCTGTAGAAAAGTTTTTTATGCCACGTTTGAAGAAATCCCTTGGTTTCGAGTTAAAAAAAAGCGATCACTTCGTTTTCGATAGCCTCCCTGGATTGCAACTTTTGTCCATCTAGGTGGTGTTGCAGACTTATGAATAAATGGTAGTCTGAAGGTGCGATGTCAGGAGAATAAGGTGGATGAGGCATCTTTTCCAAACCAAATGCCTCCAATTGGGCAGTGGTGATTCGAGCAGTGTGAGGGCGCGCGTTATCCTGGTGGAATAGAACACCTCTGCGATTAATTAATGCAGGACGTTTTTCTTGTAATGCCATCTTCAATCGTTAGAGTTG
This sequence comes from Bathynomus jamesi, assembly GCA_023014485.1. Lineage (NCBI taxonomy): Eukaryota > Metazoa > Arthropoda > Malacostraca > Isopoda > Cirolanidae > Bathynomus > Bathynomus jamesi. The sequence continues at coordinate 120,381 of JAJOZX010007230.1, forward strand.
TTGGCAGTAGACTTCAGCTGTGATTGTTTGGTTATCTGGCAGAAGCTCAAAATGAATAATGCCTTGCATAATGCATATCCCACCAAACGCATAGCAAAATTTTATTTGGATGGGGTCCATTCCTTGGCTGAGGTTCGGGCTTTGTTTCACGGCTAAGCCACTGATGTCGACGCTTAATATTGTTATAGAGGAATCATTTTTCATCCCCAGTGACGATCCGATTCAAAAACGGTGCCTACAGTTGCCGAGAATGCAGTGATGTACAAATATCGATTCGATGTTGAAGATTCGCTTGTGACAAATTATGCGGAACCCATTTTCCAACCTTCACTACTTTTCCTAACAGATTCAAATGACGATGAATGATCATATGGCTAACGCCGAGTTGCAGGCCAAGTTCTCTTAAAGTTACCGTTGGGTTTTCCTCCACTGTTGCTTTCAGCAACTCTTCATCTAACTCATTTGGTTGTCCTGTTCGTTGATAATCTTTCAGACTGAAGTCTCCATTTCTGAACTTCTCACACCATCTCCTACACATCCATTTGCTCACATTTCCATAAACTCTTTCAATGTTTCTTGCGGATTCACTAGCGTTAGATCCTTTATAGAACTCATACAGCTTCACATGTCGAATATGCTCTTTCGTGGGCTCCATGTTTTTTTCAATTACTGTAATATCGTAGGGGTGGCGTTGTAACTGTATGAAAAACACCAGAGAAAATATTCATTAGCCTAATCCTACACTAGCCTAAGTGTACTTAGATGTTAAGTTGATTTTGTTCTAAACTTTTTGTACTTCAATATATACAGATCATTTGTGGTGGAACTACAGGATGTGTAATTTGAAGAAATTATATGTTGCATATAATATTTTTAGGAGGTTATATTAACCCTTTACGGACGAGTCCGCAGCATATGCGGTCACTCTTGTTACCAGAACGTATAGGTTTAAATATTTTAGTAACTAGTCACTGAAATGATACACATTTTGGGTTCCTTTCCCGACAACTAAATGACATCTATATATAAACACGTAGAAACATTTATAGAAACGAGGCATTGTGGTACAATTTGTATTATTTCTGGTGGACCTTAAGGTACCATCCGTTGTTAAAGGGTTAAGGACTCCAAGATTTGTAAATGGTGCTCCTTCTAGTGTCGGTATGCTGTTTGTAGTCAATAAGGTGCCTAACTGTGCCAGTGTCATTCGCAATTTTGTATTTAGATTTATCACTGTGCTTGGTGAGTCAGTCAATAAGATAATGGAAGCCATGGTTAGTGGACTGGTCTCCGATATATTTTATAAATCTCAAATCTGGAAGCATTAGCGTAGGCAATTGTACGTTCATTATGCACAGTGATTCACTGGCCTACTTAGTCAGTGCTCCAGACAACTATCTCTTAATCTTCTATGGACCTCTTGTATAATGTTTGTACTTGTCCAGTCTGAAATAAAGTGTTTGTTTGTTTAACACACTGCTTCTAATTGCATTTAAATAGACATAAAGATCCTTTTCAAATGAGTGAAGTACCCCACATACAAAAGTAATAGTAATAGAAGGAATCAATAGTAATAGAAACCCAGTAATTGACCCCATGTCTGATTGTTGGAGAGATTCTTGACTAGGTGCTAGAAAGAGCGAGAAGAATTAGAATTGGATAGGTTTTCAAGACAAAGGTGGTGGTGAACGTTGAAATCTTCTAAAATGGAGATTTCAACAAAAGGAGAGTGGGATAGAATGTATTCCACTTTGGAAGTGAGGTAGTCAAAGAATTTTGCATAGTCGGTAGAATTAGGAAAAAAGTATACAGCGCACATGTAATTAGTTGAGATTTTTATGTAAGCCGTAGCGAGATGGTGTAGAATTTGGAGGATTCAAATTCGGGAATACGAAAGCAAGTTAGGTCATTACTTACATATACGCAACAATCATCTTCGTAATAAAATTGAGTATAGAGAAAGTAAGATGGTACAGAAAAGGGGGTTGCTGTCAATCGTCGGAGACACCCGAGTTTCAGTGAGGAAGAGAAGGTGAGGCTTACAGGAGGAGAGGTGGTGTTCAACAGATTGAAAAATTGAGGAAAGGCCATAATTGTTGTGGAAATTTATGAAAAGTCTGCGTTCCCGGTATCGGCAGCGGGGGAGCCAGAAGTGGAGACATTTATGGTCCCCTTCCCAGGGCATGTATGTGTAATGAAGAACAGGGAGAGAAACGTGTGTTTGAGAGCATACTGGACTGCTCACAGGGTAGATGAGACACGGAAAAAGATCAGCTAAGGAGGACAGTAACAGGAGAAGCGGGAGTTCCAGTACTCCCTGTCTTCTGCCTAACACCCCCCCGGAGTACTTACCTGGTCGACTGGGGTCTACAATCTCCTCCTTACCGATTAAAAAGGATACGTGCAAGTAAAAGGACAGGTAGAGAAAAACCGTTATCACAATATACGCTTACGAGGCTGTTTTACATTGAAACAATTTGTCATTTAAATTAATCCAAACATCAAGAGCACGAGTTATCTGAACTAGCCTAATATACTTTTGTTTAGGCAACTCAGACTAGCGCTGTAAGTGCTATTTCCTATGATTTGGGGAAATAGATAAATTTATTACTTAAGTAATCCTTAATATTGTCAGTCATTTACTGGAGGTGAAACGAAAAATGTTTAGAATACTTATGCAAGAGGAAAGTTGTTACATATTGATCGAAGCTTTAGATTTTGGCCGGCCTTAGGTTCCCTGTATGAGCGAAAATAAATGGGTTTTACCCAGGTTTTTCTTTTCCTATTTATTAAGTACCAGGTAGATCAGTAGTTACGGTGTCGGGCTCTAGGCAGTGAAACTCTGAGTCCGCTCCCAGCTATTGGCATCTGGTGGCGTTGGGTCGGCCACTCGCCATGTTTCTGCTCAGGTTCAGGTGACCCTTGGGCACACTCCACCCCACGTCGTGGGGAAATGAGCTTCCTGTATTCTCTCTTCCTATTTCCTTACCGTTTCATACTGATTCAAAGAAGAGTTTTTTCCGCCGACGCCATCTTGTTGCTCTCTTTCTCTCTTCTTTCTGAGTTGTTGGCCGCTAGTGTAGATCAGATCGTCCATCCAGTTATCGATGAGTCCTCCCTCTATCATGAGGTCCTTCAGTCTGTCTATTTTCAACCGGAAGGGTGCTCCTTTTCTATAGGAATTGAGCCGGTCATCAATCAATTAAAAGGCAAGTTATTTCAGAAGTCTCGTGTACAGAAAACAGAATGTATGAAGAACCAGAGACCTATACTACTGACAAACTCAATTACAAAAAGAAAGCTGAACCGTCTTTGTATATTAGCTGTGTGTTTTACAGGTTTATTGATACGCGGTATTCTACCAGATTTTTTTATCAGTAAATATATGCTATCTTTTGTTTTAGTGTCAGTTTGATAAACAATTTTATATACAGATTTATCACTAGGTTTGTGATCAGTTAATGAGGTAGCAGAATCCATGGTTAATGGACACTAGTCCAGTAATATATTTTGTAAATCTACAATCTAGAAACATTAACGTTCATTATTCAGCGTTTCATAGGCCTATGTTGTTATTGTTCTAGAGAGCTATCATTTAAACTTGTCTAGACCATTTGTATATTGTTTTGTACCTGTTGAGTCTAAAATATTTTTTGTTTTTGTAGTTAATTATTGTCAGTTAAAAGGTAATTTCTTAGAGATCAAAAGAAGTGCAACTTTGGCTTCCCTGATATAGCCGAACATCTATCCCAAGATCCGCTAAACCTTAGTACAGACCTCTTAGACTTCTTGACCTATTTAGTCATAATTTGTCTATATATATATATACCTGTATCCCCAGACTCCACCAAAATTGAAATTACTTTCTCTTGAAAAGTATATCGGAGTAAAACCAAACTTGTTCTTGTGATGGCTCTCAATGATTGCTTTTATGTAGTAGTAGAAAGTGAAGAAGGCGAACTTGCCCTGTAGTACCCTATCCATCTGTTCATCCAACTCCAAGATCTGGAAAAGAAATTTTAGCAGCAAGAATTTTTCAGGCCAAAATCTTTCTCCATTGAATTGTACGTCTGAATTTATTATAACATTTAAATAACTATTTATTTTACTAAAATGGATCAATTGACAGCGTACTTGAAAGTTATTGAAAATTATTTGGACGTCAGGATTGGTGTTCTTCTTAAACCACTCCCACCCTCCTCCATACAGTGGTTCATAGCCCCACGACCATTCGTCTCTCCTTTCGACCAACTGCGAGATGTAATAGACGGGCTGGGGTTTACTCGGAAAATTGAAATGGGCGATGAGGGATGATTGGTACGACATAGTGATGATCATGCAGTATATCCACCAACTCCCTAAGAACATCTGTTGGAGATAAAGGACAATGTTATGCACTTGGAAACAAGTAATATGCATGCTAGTTTCAGGTCATGCCATTGTGAACAACATTAAGTTAAAATTAAGATAAAAATTATAGGTTCACTAACTGAAGCGGAGCTAGAAAATGAAATTTTATAAACATACTTTTCAAAACTTAAATTCTATGAAATGAACCAAACAATATTAAATTTGTGGAACTGTTAATGCACGTGATAAATCCAAACGCTGCATTCATACTATAAATTTGTGACTGTGACAAGTTAATTTGACCTGTCGTCAAAATAGAAGAATAAAATAAATGTTAGTGTGTTACTTCTGAGAGGGCTACGTCCCAAGTAACGCAAAAATATGTTGTCTGGCAAAACATTTTAATAAAGATATCTACAAATTGTTCTTTATAATGTTTTAACAACGTGAAAATATATGGTCTGGGAAACGTGATATTTTTATATAATGTTTCAATAACGTCGTTATAATATTTTAATAACGTTCCTTCAAAATGTTATTGAAAGATTACCACAACATTTCTAAAACATTAAATTAAGGGTTATTTCTACAGTAAAAACAGTTTGTTATTGAATGGCTGGCGCCATCTATTGTAGTAAATTTCATTTATATTTTACTTCAGTTCATTTTCATTAACAGAGCGTAATTACATGCAAGTTAATTATTTCACGTCAACCTAGAAGAACATAGTACACAACAACGTAACGTAAGCTTTAACAATAAATATACGACATAAAGTTCCCTTACCTTTACGAGTTCGAATCTTTGTCACAGGAGGCACGAAATCTTGGAGATGCCTGTTATCCATTCGACTACAAGACACTGTGGTAGAAAGGCATTGTTTTTCATACTTACCTTAATAGGTTCTTTGTGTCTGTCTGTCATGCAAAATCTTTTTAGATGAAATCTTAAGCCAGTGAGACCTTAACATTTGCTTTAAGCTTCCGAGCCACTTAGATTTTGAGTGCAGCTTCACAAATGTGGCTTTGGATGCGAAGCTTGAAGTTTTTATTTTGGTTGTGGTATTTTTGCAAATTTATAGTTTCACTGTTTTTTCCCTAGAGTTCACAAAAGAGTATGAAATTTTGTGCAAGCGTGATCTGACTAGATATAGGTAGACTTTGGCTGAAAGCTCTGAAACCAGGAAACCAACTTAGAATCTCAATGATCCAAGTGTTGGCAAGATATCCAAAAAGTTTCGCCTCTAATTAATTTAACTTTGGTTAAATGAGGTTACTCTTTGAGTTATGACTGATATTATAGTGAATTTAAGTATACTTAGTCTAACTGTTGGGTATAAGAAAGGTAAGATTAAATTGCTCGACATGATGAAGACTCATAGGCTTCATAAAAAAAATGAGTCGGTAAAACTAGCTTTATATCGTAAATAATGTACATTATTATTAATTGTGTTAATTAACAGGTAAAACTAGGCTAAGTTGAATTAACAGCATAGACTTACAATGTGTGTTCTTGCATTATGTGAATGTTATGATTTAACATAAAATAAATAATTGTCAATTGGACTATTTATATTAATTTTGTTTTTAAGCATTAGGATTTACTTTATTTAAACTAAACCTTTATTTAGGTAGTTACGTACTTGTAAATACCTTACTGATCAAAGGATCTGTTGGAGGGAGGAAAAAGTTAAGTACTAAATGCAAAACTTCACTTTTACGTGGAGGCTAAAATGTGACAATAAAACCCACTAATAGGAGTAGTTTATTAGTGTGGGTTTTATTGTCACGTTAAGAAGTACAATGAATATTACAGTATGGTTACAGAATTGTGTTGTTGTACGCTACGGTAATCTGTGAAGAGAGAATTTGTTGTTTAGGAGAGAGTAGTAACAACATTATTTACTTGTTATGGATTAACTAAGCTATTAGACAACCATGCTATAATATGACTTATAGAATAATGATGGATGGAGCGTTATGGTGTGAGGAATACAACTCTCATAAAGTTGTGAAAGTGAACTAGAATTCATATGGTAAATATTGTAATCATTGTCTTTTGTCAAGTAGCTTTGTATAAGAGTGGGATGACAGGACAGATATTCTAATTATTTAACCTACAGATATTATCCTAATGTGTTGGTAAAGACAAGATGAAAAGAAGTGGCCAATTGGTTTATCGAAAAGTTTGTTGAAAAAAAGTTAGAAGAGTTTCCTACAAGAAAGTGATGACGTTCATTGGTCCATCTACTCGTTTGTTTGCATGTCAGTCGGCTGGTCGGTCTCGGTTGGTTAACTTTGCCTACCTCAAAGAGGGACGTGTGATGGGACCACGTGCCGAATTTTGTTTTAATTGGCTGATTCCACAGGTATGGAGTTCCTAGACTTGCGAATCTATATGCACTTCAGCAAGAAAAAACAGCACCAATTAACGTACTGACTGGTGCTGGTACTCGGCAGCCAATCACCAATTAGCGAGTTAGAAGTTGTAGCGTTGTTGTTGTTGTTGTTGTTTAGCCGATCAGCCCACCCTGATCGAGCAAGCCGGCGGCACGCAGGTTACCGATCGCCCTCTCCGGAGTGGACCAGAGGTTCAGCGCACTAGTGATGTTGTGCTGTGTTCGTTGTTGTGCTAGAGCGGTACAGTCTGTCATAATGTAATTGTTTGTGGTGTGTCCTGGCACAGGTGGCAGGTGTCGTCTGTGGAGTTGTCTAGTCTGTGTTTATATGTCTGTAAGTTGGGGTGATGTCCACATCGGAATCGTGCCTAAGTTAACTCGATCCGATCTGCTCAGGCTGATCTCTGACCTGTTAATGGGTGGCGGCTTCGCACCTAGGACCGCATTCGGACCGAGTCGTGTCAGTGCTTTGTGGGTTAGTGTGTGTGTGTGTGTGTGTGTGTGTGTGTTTTCTGTACTGTGTGATGTCTGTGGGGCGTGGTATGGAATGGAGTATTTGGTTATAATGTGTGTCTGGTGTTACCTTAATGGTGCGAGGTGTCGGTGCATGATTGTACATGTAGTGGCAAGGGTGTTGTGGGTTATTTGTCGCTGCTGTCATGAATTGTGTTCCCCTCATGTCTAAATGTTCTCTAACTTTCAGTATTTTTGTTTGTGTGCAGGTGTTCTATTGGTGTTGTTTGAGTGCATCCTATAATGATACGAAGTGCGTTGTTTTGTATTGTCTGTAAGGTGTTTGTGTGTGTTTGAGATAATGGGTGCCCAGCATGGGCTAGCATAGTCCATAACAGAGCGAATATATTGTTTGTATATGAGTGATGTTTCCTGCTGGTGTCCAAAGTTTGTGCCTGTTAGTTCCCTAAGCGTGTTAAGTCTTGACGTACATTTGTTTTTAATGTCCTGAATGTGGTTTGCGAAAGATAATGATGTGTTGTATGTGACCCCAAGTATTTTGGTCCTGTGAGTATGTGGAATGTTGGTGGTGGTTAGTGTAAGCTGTGGAATTATCTGGTGTTTTTTTGTATTGCTTGTAAGCAAGGTGATGGTTGATTTTGTGGGCGCTACTTTGAGTCTATTGTGTGTGAGCCAGTCTTGTATACTGTTTATGTATGTTTGTAGGTTATTTGTAGCGGTGTCGATGTTGTGGGTGGATGTTAGAATGATGTCATCTGCATATGATGATAAGGTAAGCTTGTTATCTATGGGTGTTGGAATGTCATGCATGTATATGTTGAAGTGTTGGTGAGAGAACAGAGCCTTGAGGGACCCCGTTCGGAAAAAGCTTGTTTTTGGATGACTTGCCATTAAATGTGACATGTGAGTATCTTCCTGAAAGATAGTTGCTCAGCCATCTTTTAGTGTTGTTGTGCAGGTTTGTGTTAAGTATTTTGTTTATGAGAGGGAAGCGTGGGATAGCATTAAATGCTTTACTAATGTCTATTGTTGCTAATAGTGTACGTTGAGCTGGTCGTCTGGAGTTGATGCCATCCATGATGTGCTGCGTGAGGTTAGTGAGTAATGTCGTGGTTGAGTGGCGAGGTCTGAATCCATGTTGAGTAGGCGATAGTTGTATGTGTGGTTTGGTGATTTGTAAGATTAGTCTTTCTGTACCTTTGGAAGGTGTGCATAGTAAAGTAATGGGTCTATAGGAAGCTGGTTCTGTTGGATTTATGTTTGGTTTGAGTAGTGTAATAATTTTACCTTGTTTCCATATGTCGGGAATAATAGTGTTGGTATGAATATGTGCTGATATTTGTGAGAGTTAGTATTCCCTGTGGGCCCAAGTGTTTAAGGTGTATGTTAGATATGTTGTCTGGTCCAGTAGCCTTCGAATTCTTAATGTTTTTGATGATCTTGGTGGTCTGGTCTGTATTGAAGGGTGTGATGATAGTCGTGTCGAGTCTGTAGGTTTTCTTGTGCCTGGCTGTTTGTCTGTCTGCGTGTTTCTGGTTGTTGTCTGAGTGACTTATCTTTGCGTAGTGATTAACTAGAATGTTAGCTTGTTGTGTATATGTTGGGATATTATTTTGGGATATTATTTTGGCTGCGACAGATAGCCGTGTGTGAGGTGTGAATGCCGCTATTAGAGTGGGTAATGCTTTTTATAGTATTGTATAGCCTGGATGTATCCGTGGAGTGGTTTAGTATTATGAATTCCCTAAATGTTTGTTTGTTTTTCTTTGAGTTTGTTGCTTATTTCTGTGTTGAGCTGTTGTATCTGCTGTTTTATGGTTTCTGTGTGTGGTGTTTGTGTGTGATGTTTGAGGTTGTTACGTTGTTTTATGAGGTGGGCTATTTCTCTAGTGTAATTTGGGTTGTATTTCCTAATGTTGCCCTCGGGTATGTATTTGTTTGCATTATTGATGATCTGATTAAATGTCTTGAGTGTTGTATTGATGTTTATGATGGGTGTGCTGTTTAATGTGGTGAATGGTTTCCTCACTCTGTATTTTGAACTGTTTCCAATCAGCTTTCTTGTAATTTCTGTAAGTGTGCCTAAGACTGTTGGGGCAGAGTGTAGACCGTGTTGTAATGATGATGGGCAGGTGGTCTGATGACAGTTGTTTTTCTGTAGCGGAGTCTGAGTTCCCTGCTGATTGCACAATGGTAGAAAATCGACAGAATGTCATTCTTCCGTCTTCACTAAGGAACCAAGACAACACTCTTATCACATATTAAGCATTGTCGGAAAGGGTGAAATGTGCAGTCTGTTTGCAGTACATCTAAAACATTTATCATGTGTCCTTATGTCTGAGATTGTTTTAACTTCATATTTATTGTCATTTGAAGGATATCTCTTATAATTTGGTGCTCTCTTATCTTTTCGTTAAACTTTTGATGTCCGTGTTTTTATGTATTTATTTCAATTGCATTCATTATTGTTCGTTTTTAAATTTTCTTTTGTCTCCCACTTGATAATCAACGTGTTAAAAGTTCTAACATCAGTTCATAAATGATTTTCTGACAGTTTAATTTTATATTGCAGAGAAATTTAATAATCATAGCCGCGCGGGGGAGGGGACAGAAGGGGTGAATGCCTCCCCTGAAATTTTGCTGGGGGGCAAATGACCTTTTTCACCCCACAAAACGCCCCTATCAAGACAGATAAAAAAGACCATCAAAGTGAAAAGAAAACAGAGAGCGAGGGAGAGAGAACACTATACATTTTTCTCCCATTTCAAATTTGGGATCATGAGCGATATTCTATTTATCCTCTTACTGACTTCTTACACTTTACTTTCTATCCTTTTTTATATTGTGTAAGTGTTTTAATAGTATGACAGACATTAAAAAAATAAACATAATTATAAATTATAAGTAAGAACCCCGTGAAACCCCACCGGGGGCCCTTAAGTGAGCCTCTGGACTCCACGCTGCTGTCGCGCTCGCATCGTACCCATACGTAAAAAACGCCCCTTTGGCCACATTTTGCCCCCTCATCCAAAAAAATGCTTCCGGCGCCGCTGATAAGAATAAGTAGTAGTTAATATTATTAGTTATTCATAACTAATGAATGTTGTCGATAAGTAATCTCCAAGACATTGTACTAGTGAAAAATAAGTCATGATACAGTGACATGATGAATATTTGGAAGTTAAATTTTAAAGAAATCGTATAATAAATAAAATGATATACTACCGTCTGGATAACCTAGTGATTAAAACGCTGAGCCAATAACTGATTTGAATCCTGGCTTGCACTTTGTGATTTCATTCTTCCTTGACAAGTTGTGGTTCGCACTCCACATTAAACTGTAAGTCCAAGGGGACTAGGAAGGGGTGGGGGACAACAAAACCTTACCTATTTCTGTATAAATAAACAATTTGGGCGGAAGCACAACCATGTTTATACAAATATGTATAGTACAACTAGATTCTTACTCTTGCACTGTCGAACCTTGGGAGTTTCGCCGGTGATTCAAGTAAAATGATGCTCAACGTTAGGAAGAAAGAGTCAACAAGAAGCGTCTTATTCTGTTTATTCCTTATGAAAGAATAAAGTTTGAGGAGAATCCATAAAAGAACGGAAGCCACAAATATTGACGCCAATATAGCGACCCAGATTTCCACTACAGGAAAATAAACGGTTAGGTATAAACATAATAATTGTCGCACTGGTATGATTTCATAAAGTAAACGAACGTATAAATGTGTAATTGTTAATGCTATTCTTGCCATGATTATTGTGCTAAACAAGATTACTTTCTACATGTTTTCTTATAGGTTGATTGCCTGTCACTAAATGTTATGCGTCACACTTACCTTGAAGCGGCCGAATGAGCGCCATAGACCGAGCCAAAGGCTGTGGTTTGCGCGCTATAAAATACATGGGATCTCGAGTATATATCATGGAGAAATCCATCGCGCTTAGACGAGAAGGAAGCAAGTACAGAATGAATGAGAAGTCAGCCTTTTGACGATACAAATTCCCCATAATTCCCGACCAGTTTCCATTGTTGTCCCTGTGTCCCCATTCATTATCACATGGAACGTGAATCTTGTACCTTAAAGCAAATTGGAAGGGGCTTAGTTTTTTTTTATTTGAAATCTATAGAGGCTAAAACGTGGTCACGAGAAAAGTCATAATTTCACCCGACTATCGGTACTTATGACATCGCTCGCATATAGCTCGGTTGGTAACGTCGTTTCCCTGTAAGTGAATTGAAGATACTGAGGTCTGGGATTCGATTGCTGATGTTGCTGGTTAATAAAAATAGACCAAATTTGTCTGGCCTGAGGGTTGTGTTAATTTCTGACCCCATTCACTCATTATTATTATTATTAGCATTTAATTTCGTATAACCAATAAGTGAAATTGCGTAGAGAAAATTTAAAATAGTTCTAATCGGAAATTTTAATTTGGATAACTGCGACGCCTTTTCCACACTGACGGCAAAACTATTTAAAATTGTATCAAATATACTCAAGCTACCTTCAGTAAATAAATGGTTCATCTAAATATTCTGGTTTGTTTACCCCAGAGAGTTAACGTTAATATTTTCTCTTGAAATTTAAAACTATAGACATGATATTAGATTATTGTAATTTTCCTCCGGTTATCGTATTTCTTGTAGGTAATCGATAATAGCCAAATGTGGTTGGGCTTAATTTTTGAAACTAAATCCCGAATCAGATCAAAAGAGTCATAAAGAAGAATTTCTGAGTCTTTTTTTGGCCCATGGCTGGGTACTAGTATCAGATACCAGAAAATGCCACAAATTTTTATATCAGCATCAGTACCACTTTTATTTTCAAATAACAGTACCAGCACCACTACCACTTTTAATTGCTTGATAATACCACTTTGAAAGGTGGTGTTTTACTGGCAGCAAATTCTCCAGTAGGGCCTAGCAAGCTTTTTCAGAATTTGTGTGAATGCCACAGTGTTAATTTTAAGAAGATCCTTTTTCTTTTGTATTAAAAGTGCAATTAGGTACTGATTAAAAAAAAAATAAAAAAAAAAAAAATAATAAAATAGTAGTTTGTTGCAGGTCATATGACATTTAAGCAAGATTCTTAAGGAAAGCCTTCTTGCAGCCTACAGTATATATGACGGTGAACCTCGTCTGAAAAACAAGTTTCCAACTGTTGCCGTGAAAAAAATGACTGCTCATCATGCACATGCCAATGAACAAAATGCACGACAACAGTCTAAACGATCATTATGTTAAGTGATATTAATCATAAAAGAAACTCGTATCAGAATAGTAAGAATGCGGTCACGTACTCTAGCTTAGAGATAATTTACTTTAACAAACACACACACACACGTACGTACGTACGTACGTTTGGCTACCTTACGAAACAATAACATATACACATTTTAAATTGTGGATGGCGACATTTAGCCTAAATAACCCAGTTAAATTAACCTAACCAAACCTAATCTAGCCTATCCTATACATCATTGTACAGTCGCCTGCAATAATTCCGCTCCACCCTCTCAGAGATGTGACAACAACGCAGTCCCTCTTAAACACCAGTCCCGCACCCTCAATCTGCTCCTCCTCCTCCTCCTCCTCCTCCTCCCCCCCTCTCCTCTCTCTCTCCCCCTCTCCTTTCGCTACACCAAAACCGACAATATTACGAGATGAAACCGTCTCCTTGGAACCGTACAATAACTGAAATTAATCATCATAATGTAGAGAAATACAACTTATTTGTAAGTGTTAATATCGAATCACGATATGACAAAAAGTATTGCATCACGAATGATCCCAAAATTCGAAGGACACTGTAATTCGGCGTTTTAATTTTCTTTCTGTTTTTGCTGCTAAGTAACTGATGAGTTATTTCTCTTTTAAATTACCTAATAATTTTTTAGATTAATCTTAATCATGTAATCTTAAATTCTGCAGTGTTAATTTTTTATACATTCTCTCTCAGTTGTAAAAGATGAAGTCATAACTTGCCAAAACTCTAAATTAACACTTAATTTTAAATTTTAAGCATTTAATTTTGGCTCATATGCATGTTTAATTTTAATCTGTAATGAAATGCATATTTCAATTTCCATTTTTAGTTAACTCGGCAAATCATAACAGTAGATCTGTCAATATGCTGTTTAAAACAAAAATATGACTTCATCTTCAAATATCTTGCTTATCTGCCAGTATGCTGTTACAGCCCAAATTTACCTTTATCTTCAAATATTTTGCAAAAAAAATTCAGCTTATTGAGAATAAAAACCAAACAGGTCAACATTAAATAATAATGTCACCAAATTATTAATATATAAACTCTTGTAATTTTTCAAATTATCATTCTGATCTGACCTAGAGGCTGAAGTATTACCTGTAATATTTTAGAAGCAATACAATTCAGTCAGAGGATATCTCTGTCTTCTCCTTTGAGCCCTACTTTCTCCACAGAACTTAGTTTTAAAATAGAATAAATAATTTCCCGATACGCTACAAGAAAAATCGGGAAACCTTCAGATTATTTAGTAAGTTTTCACAGAATTCTCGGATCCACTACAAGAAGAAATCGGAGTGTAGTATCATATAAAAGAAACTACTGCGATTTCCTCCACGGTACCAGCTACCTCAGAGTGAGAAAATCCGTTACTGTCACCTAACCAGAACCCCCGTCAACCTCGAAACACCCAAAGCCATAGACGGAGGGTTAACATATATATTACAGGATAACTGCCCTGTTCATACTGCCAAGATCATCAGACGGTGGTTTCAGGAACGAGATGTCGAGCTGCTGAACTGGCTCACCAAGGAGTGTGACCTAAACCCCAATGAAAATGTGTGGGCAAATGTGGTTAACGCTTGTGAGCCTGGGCAGGAGCGGACATCTCGGCACCTGCTGGAACACACCATGGCAGAGTGGGAACTCTTCCGCAGGAACCCACAATCATTAATAATAATAATTAATACTATAAACACCCAGGAATGTCTGTTAGTCAGTCCGTCCCGCTCAGTTTGTCAGTCGGTCACGCTCAGGAACGTTTAGGTTAAGTCGTGATATTTTCGTTAGCTTTAACCAAACTATCACGACTTAACCTAACCAAGGGCGCACAATTACCCTAAAAAAATAAATAAAAAAAAGTAAATTTTTTTTATTTAACCAAACTAGCACGACTTAACCTAACCAATCGTCAATGCCGTACAGTATAAAGAATCCTCTTCTCTTATATATATATATAAATAAATAAATAAAAAAAATTTATTGTTTTTTATTTATTTTTTTAGGTTAATTGTACGCCCTTGACGATTGGTTAGGTTAAGTCGTGATAGTTTGGTTAATTTTTGCTACCCGCTACCCGCGACCCGCACGAAGGGCGGGTCTTAGGCTAGTAATTAATAATGATGGAGGATGGAGCAAGTTTTGAGTAATTGTGTATAATAATGTTATGACTGTGATGTAGTAAATATATATTTATTTACTTGAACAATTGCTAGTTCCTTATAGTTTGAACATTGTTTTGTACAGTATGTTCTTAAGAAAATCCCTAAATTTACTCGATTCATGTTTATTTTTGTGACAAAAAAATTGAACTACGTTATCATTATCTCTCCATGGGTAGACCTTTTGATGGATAATCATTTGTTGATGATGCATGGACTTTAAACAGAAATGTTATTGCCTGGAGGAAAAGTTGATACTACAACTTATCTTACAATTTAACTATAACATGGCCACATCAAAATCCTATGATTGAAAGCTTTCAAAGTATCCCACGTTTGTGAAATAACCTAACTACTCTATTCCCTAAATTTAGGAATGATACATGAATAAAATACATAGTCGTCCTAGCATTACCACCAAAACTATCGTGAACAATATATTTATTCTGTCATTGGTTTTCAAAAAATAAGAGTATTACTATGACAACACCTGAAAGGGGGAGGAGGAGAGGGGGAGGGAGTGAGGGTGGGGGACTGAGGTTTAAGAGGGACTGCGTTGTTGTCACATCTGAGAGGGTGGAGCGGAATTATTGCAGGGGACCGTACATCTTTGATATTTAATGATTTTAAATTAAAAAATAAGCCTGAAACTATGGCGACACCGTTAATATTGGTACACGCATGTTCGTTTCGCAATGAGTTCTGTGTCTGTCCTAAAAATTATCGCGGATGGTGTAAAGTAGCCAAGAACAAAGGTGAACCAAAGTACCAGGCTCTGTACCCTCCAAAAACAGTTCATCCAGTTTCTTTTGGGCATAGTTTAGTTCAGTAGGACTAAGCCGGACTTCATATAACAAAGTTCGGTTCAGATTTCCAGAGGGTCCTGGTCTGACAGTAACTTCACCTTCATAACTGTCACTTAACGTCATTCTCTGTGATTTATGTTTATGGTTATACTTGAACGACAGGGTCTTCAGAAATTTCCCAAGACGTCAGAGGCTCCAAACACATGCTGCAGTTGAACGTAAAAGCCGCTCCATTTCTACCGATGCGCAGGAGGACGTGATAAAATATTAAACTGACCAGATTTGTCAGGTAATTTTGTGATTGTAAAGAAAATTCCCATGTCCCTTCGTTCTACAATAATCGTGCCCTGTACAAAGTATAGGACCTTCGTTAAAGATATGTACGAGGGCCACTCAATATATTTTGCCCCACTTTTTTTTTTCTTTCCAAGTTTCCTTGTAAGTTCCAAAAATTTTGTACAAAAGTAGTTACATGCCTTTTTTACAGGTTTTTATTTTTCCACACAGTCTCCATCCTTTTCTACGGCTTTCCTCCACCTCGAAACAAGGACCTTTATTCCTTGCTGGTAAAAGTCCGCTGGGTTCTACTGGAGCCACCTCTTAACCTCCTGAACAACCTCATCGTCACTGAAACTTTCTTCCACGAATAGCATCCTTCATTGGCTCAAACAAATGGAAGTCTGAAGGTGCCAGATCCGGGCTGTATGGAGGGTGGGGTAACACAGTCAAGCACATTTTTGTGATGGCCTCTCTTGTTTGCAAACTGTTGTGTGGTCTTGCGTTATCGTGCAAAAGAAAGACATCTTCCAGTTTTCTGTCCGGTCGAACTCGCTTTATACGTCTCTGGAATCTCTGTAGAGTAGCAATATATGCCTCTGAGTTGATTGATTGTCCTTTCTTCATAATGTCCACCAGAATCACCCCTTTCATGTCCCAGAAGATGGTGGCCATAACCTTTCCTGCAGAGGAAGCCATTTTGAATTTTTTCTTGCTTGGGGAGTCTGCGTGATGCCACTCCATGAATTGGCGTTTTGTTTCAGGTTCAAAGTGGTGTACCCAAGTCTCATCCCCAGTCACAATTCGTGAAAGGAAGTCATCCCATTCTGTCTCGTATCGAACCAACTACTCGGAAGCAATTTCTTTTTTTTGGGCTTTGTGATCTTCAGTCAGTTGGCGAGGAACAAATTTTGAGTATTCCAGTTGCTGAATTATCGTATTCACACTTCCTTCACTAATTCCTAGCTCCAGTGATAGCTCCTTGTATGTGACGCGCCGATTTGATCGAATGATGCTGTTAGCACGTTGCACAGTGTGAGATGTCACAGCCGATGCTGGGCGACCACTGCGTGGCTCATCATCGAGGCTGGCTCTCCCTCTTTCCGATGATCTCACACGTTTAGACCAGCGCCCAATTGTGCTTCGATCAACAGCAGCATCTCCGTAAACGTTTTGTAGACGTTTATGAATATTTCGAACTGTTTCCTTCTCTGTGGTCAAGAACTCGATAAGAACTCTGTTTACGACAGATATCACTGTCAGATGCCATTTTCAAAACTGCGTTAACCATCGGTTTTATAAAAGGGTGTTTAAAAGCGGTTTTATACAAGGAGGGGAGGTTCAAACTGGAAAAATCCTGTTATGTGAATCACAGAAAGTTAAAACTTACGGCCCAAAAGACATTTCAGCCCCATGGCCTATTATTTAGCGAAGAAAAAAGGGTGGGGCAAAATATATTGAGTGCCCCTAGTACAATAGTAGCCAGTCTTCGATGTAATATATAATCTATAACTTAACATTATTCTCACTTAAAATTTAAATGCCTGGAAATTTCTGTCATGATCCTCGCATCCAGGGAGTCTGTCAGGACAGCCTCAGAACATGGTTCAGAACTTAATTTATGGATACTGACAGTGGGGTACCAGCTCAGCCCGACGAGTTTGAATTCGTGACCCTGGAAATCATTTGGCATTTCTGTTGAAAGAAATTCATTTTTATTTCGTTCGTCAGAAGTTATTAAATTAGTTTTTAATTTTGGCTAAGTTTCGTCCGTACTCTATCTGTCTATGACTTTATGAGTGTCTATGACTCAGAGTAATATTATTTCCATTTTGAAATATTCCTTTAATACACTGCTACTGTATATTCATTCCATAATTCAGTTTGTACCTGGGAAAATGTTTTGGGAAATTTTAAACTGGTTTTTCCGCTTCAGTGTGTCTAAAATAATTATTTTCTCATTTCCCGAATTGCAGTAAAAGCAACGCCCATACACAAACGCATTCGAAGGCCAGTTTTTCATTTCTGAAGAGAAAAATTGTCAGGATTACAACAATAACAAACAAACGAGAAAACAACAACAAAAGTGGCAGCGTTTATTAAGGCGTGAAAAATCTTACACTTTTTTGATTGTCATTTGTCAGACATGGCTTTTAATTTTTTAAACTCACCTTCAAAATGTCCTTTTTCCTTTGGTGAAATAAAAATCAAGGATTTCGTGTTTCGAAGAAAATAATCAGAGAAAATAGTTGTTGCTTTGCTTTCTGGACCAAAGAAAATCACTTTGATGTCGGGCCAATGTTGCAGTTTGGATGTTTCAAAAATACTGAAAATTTTAAAATTGGCTTTACTGAATTTAGAAACGACCGAGTTGCTATGTAGTTTTAGAGTGAATAACAACCAGAAGGAAATTATTTTTAAATAGAGGGCAACATTGAACGATTATACAGGGTGTGGCGTATGTCTGGAGACATAAGAATAAATTAACATTTATGTTTAAATTGTACTAATTTTTTTTTCAGATGGAGGGGAATATGAACCGGAATTTGTGTTCACAAACAGTTAAACTCCGGTTCATATTCCCCAGGGGTGTAGTGTAGAAGCTCTAAGGAATATATAATAATAAAAAAAAATAATACTTCACTTAGACTTGGAATATTAAAAATTTGAAATCACAATTTGAAGCTACTGCTTTCATCGCAGTCTGTTTGTTCCCAACTTCCAAATATCACCTAAAAAAAATAAATAAAATTTGGATGAATGAAGATGCGGGAGCGGCGCTCCCGTGCGCTCCCGCAGCACTACACCCCTGATATTTCCCTCCGTCTAAAAAAAAATTAGAACAATTGAAACGAATATTAATTTATTCCTATGTCTCCAGACATACGCCACACCCTGTATAAATATTATGATTACGTTATCACTGCTAATTAAAAATGTTTTCTAATATAATAAAAAAGCCTTCTGACTGGTTTAAAAAAGTGTCCAAAATCGGTTTCCAACTAACCAAGGAGAGACGTTTCTGGTATTTTGAACTGTAGCAAAGCCTTATCTGAACATTCTGAAGGCAAATTCTAGCTGGGTTACCCGAGTTCATAGTATATATGTGTGTAATAAATTTTCCCCACCAAGCTTCGAATCTGGGGCCTCTTGAATAGGGGTCGCGAGGGCTATTAGCTCACTACAACGAGGCAAATGTTTACATAACCTGTCGTATATTTGAACAACCGAAGAAACTAGGATACTCAAACTCCTTCCCAGACATAACGTTCTGTTCCCCCTCACTAGCAACACACACACACACACACACACACACACACACTGGAGAACAAAAAAACAACTGTCATCAGACCACCTGCCCATCACCATTACAACACGTTCTACACTCTGCCCCAACAGCTTTATGAACACTTACAGAAATTACAAGAAAGCTGATTGGGAACAGTTCAAAATACAGACTGAGGAACAATTCACCACATTAAACAGCACACCCATCATAAACATCAATACAACACTCAAGACATTTAATCAGATCATCAATAATGCAAGCAAACAAATACATACCCAAGGGCAACATTAGGAAATACAACTCAAATTACACTAGAGAAATAACCCACCTCATAAGGCAACGTAACAACCTCAAACATAACACACACAAGCCATGAAACAGCAGATACAACAGCTCAACACAGCAATAAAGAAAAACAAACATTCATTTAGGGAATTCATAACAACACTAAACCATTCCACAGATACATCTAGGCTATACAAGACTATAAACAGCATTACCCACTCTAACAGCGGCATTCACACCTCTCACGCCGCTATCTGTCGCAGCCAAAATAATATCCCAACATATACACAACAAGCTAACATTCTAGTTAATCACTACGCAAAGATAAGTCACTTAAACAGAGACAACAACCAGAAAAACGCAGACAGACAAACAGCCATACACAAGAAAACCTACAGACTCGACACGACCATTACACCCTTCAATACAGACCACACCACTAAGATCATCAAAAACATTAAGAATTCGAAGGCTACTGGACCAGAAAACATATCTAACATACACCTTAAACACTTGGGCCCACAGGGAATACTAGCTCTCACAAACATCAGCACATATTCATACAAACACTGTATTATTCCTGACATATGGAAACAAGGTAAAATTATTACATTACTCAAACCAAACAAAAATCCAACAGAACCAGCTTCCTATAGACCTATGCACACCTTCCAAAGTAACAGAAAGACTAATCTTACAAATCACCAAACCACACATACCACTTGTGAAAAAACTATATAGGGTTATTGGTTGATTGCCTGATACCCCTCATCCGCTGGAAATTTCCAGCAGATTACAGTGAAGAGTTAACGACAAAAGCCCTACGTTTTTTCGTTAGTTATGTATGTGTATGTCTTTAAAGGACCTCTTTGTTTTTGCCTTCGGTATTTGCGCTGCCTAATGGTAAACAAAGAAATTACCTCACCTTATTTCGTTGGGCCTCGCTTCTGTTTCGATGTAGGGTGCGACGATCTTTTTCGATGTAGGGCCGTAGTACGATAGAGTTACACAGAGTTGATTTGATGTAACTAATATAGGTAGTCACTATATTTAAATACCTGAAGGAATAGGCCTATCCTTTTTATAGTTATTAGGTTTTATATTAAGAGGATTTCACTCAGAACCTGTAGGAAGATAAAGGACATCTTCCTTGATTAAAGCATCGCTGTAACATAAGCAAGCTCTGAGCGAGCCGCTATAATATAATCTTCGTCTTTTATTATTTGCTGAATTTGCAAAGTTCGTTGACTCTTCTTTCGAAGTAATTTTCACGAGTCAGCAATGGAGAATTTTGAATACGAAATAATAAATTTGGTTTTCTTGTTGTCATGCAGGTTCAATGCCTACATTTGGGGGTTCTACGTATGTATGGCAATTATTTCATTCTCAATAGGCTACGTCGCCAATCCCGAGGCAATTTTGTATAGATATTTAATTCAATTAATTAATAATTTATATTTAATTAAGAAGTAAAGGTACCACATACGATACCATGTTGTAAGCATATATAGTTTTTTCATACCACTATCGCCTACTGAACATGAATTCAGACCTCACCACGAAACCACGACATTACTCACTAACTTCACGCAGCACATCATGGATGGCATCAACTCCAGACGACCAGCTCAACGTACACTATTAGCAACAATAGACATTAGTAAAACATTTAATGCTATCCCACGCTTCCCTCTCATAAAAAAAATATTCGACACAAACATGCACAATAACACTAAAAGATGGCTGAGCAACTATCTTTCAGGAAGATACTCAGTTACTCACATATCACATTTAATGGCAAGTCATCCAAAAACAAGCTTTTTCCGAACGGGGTCCCTCAAGGCTCTGTTCTCTCACCAACACACTTCAACTTATACATGCAGGGCATTCCAACATCCATAGATAACAAGCTTACCTTATTATCATATGCAGATGACATTAGTCTAATATCCTCCCACAACAACATCGACACTGCTACAAATAACCTACAAACATAAATACAAACAGTATATAAGACTGGCTCATACACAATAGACTCAAAGTAGCGCCCACAAAATCAACCATCACCTTGCTTACAAGCAACACAAAAGAACACCAAATAACTCCACAGATTACACTAAACAACACCAACATTCCACATGCTCACATGACCAAAATACTTGGGGTTCATACAACACATTATCATCTTTTGCAAACCACATTCAGGACATTAAAAACAAATGTACGTCAAGACTTAACACGCTTAGGGTACTAACAGGCACAAACTTTGGACACCAGCAGGAAAGAACAACACTCATATACCTTAAATTTTCCTTAAAGCGCTTCTGCCTCAAGGGTGCGCTGCTCCTACGAAGTCCGCTCAGCGCCGCCTGAGGCGGGGCCACGACGGGGTCGCCACCCTTCTTTTCTCTTGCTCCTGCCATACGATTTGGTCCCCTATTGAATTTGTGGGGGGCTGGTCTGGCAGAGGAATACCCTGACACTGTGGGTTGGTCGGGTATGTTGGCTAAAAACATGTACAAGTGTTTTTTAAAAGTATCTACTGGGACTGCACTTATATCTCTAAGGTACTGAGGCAAGGAGTTAAACAGGCGAGAACCCTGCCTAGAGATAATATTATATTGAAGGGTTTGAATCCTTCTCAGACTGTTTGGTGGAGGTGATATTTTTTGCACATTCTGCCAGTTCTTGTTAAGGTGGGCACAATTGGTTCAGTATTGGGGGCAACTAAAAGCCCTTCTAGAATTTTCCAGGTGTAGATTAGGATGTATCTCTCAAACCTTCTCTCTATGGAATAAAGGTTGAGGCCTCTGAGCCTATCCCAGTAGTTTAATTTGTTTTTACTCACCTGTTGCCCATCAGGTTGTTTAATATACGAGGTAAAGATTCTTTCAGGCGCGGATCCAGGGGGGGGTCGAGGGGGTCAGGACCCCCCCTGCTCACGGTGACCAACGATTTTTCAATTGCGTTTGCTCCTATATATGAAAAATAAGACCTGAAGACTTAAAATGGCTTAAGGTACATGTATCCCGGTTGCCACAAAATTAATTTCCTTAAAAAGAATAAAGAAAAAAAGTTTATGTCCGATCCTGAGACATTTCAGACCTGGCCTGGGTGACGGGTGTGTGAACAAGCAGGATTTTGATAACGGGAATATACTTCAAATCCATCTAAAGCTATCTTCAAATATGAAAATTTCCTACCGAGGGGGGACAGCCCCCTCGGGCACCCCCCCCTGGCGCTCGCTTCGCTCGCGCGTATATCAGTAACGAGCCCCACCAAGGACTGCCCCCCTCTGCTTAATTCATGAATCCGCCCCTGTCTTTGTAGGCCCTCAATTTTTTACAATTCATTCTGTTTGTGGGGAATCCATAATTGAGAGCAGTATTCAATGCGTGGAAGGACAAGTGATTTCCACAGGGTAAGCATGGTCATACTGTCCCTAGTTCTGAATGTCCTCAATATATATCCTATTAGTTGTTTGCATGATGAGGTTACTTTGTCAATGTGCCTGCTGAATGTTGCATCTTCAGATAATATAATCCCAAGATCACTGACATGATCAGTTTGTACAATATATTTTCCTGTGGGTCCAGTGTAGTTGAATTGTTCTTTCAGGTATTTATTTGGTCCATACTTAATTAGTTCAAATTTGTCTTCATTGAAGGCCATATTGTTTGCATCTGCCCATGCATATATAGTTTGTGTATATTCGCTCAGTTATGGACTATGCTAACCCATGCTGGGCACCCATTATCTCACACACACACACACACACTTACAGACAATACAAAACAACGCACTTCGTATCATTACAGGATGCACTCAAACAACACCAATAGAACACCTGCACACAGAAACAAAAATACTGAAAGTTAGGGAACATTTAGACATGAGGGGAACACAATTCATGGCAGCAGGACAACTAACCCACAACACCCTTGCCACTACATGTACAATCATGCACCAACACCTCGTACCATTAAGGTAACATCAGAGAGACATTATTACCAAATACTCCATTCCATACCACGCCCCACAGCAGACATCACACAGTAGAGAAAACACACACACACACACACACACCTAATCCACAAAGCACTGACACGACTCGGTCCGAATGCGGTCCTAGGTGCGAAGCCGCCACCCAATGACAGAGCAGAGACCAGCATGAGCAGATCGAATCGAGTTAACTTAGGCACGATTCCGATGTGGACATCACCCCAACTTAGACATATGAACACAGACTAGACAACTTCACAGACGACACCTGCCACCTGTGCCAGGACACACCACAAACAATTAAACACATTATGACAAACTGTACCGCTCTAGCACAACAACGAACACAACACAACATTACTAGTACGCTGAACCTCTGGTCCACTCCGGAGAGGGTGATCGGTTACCTGCGTGCCGCCGGCTTGCTCGACCAGGGTGGGCTGATCGGCCGACCACCACCACCACCACCACACCACCACCACCAACAACAACAACAACAACAACAACACCACCACCGAAGAAACGCATGACGTTTTCGCGTCCAGAATAATTTTACCTGTTAACCCTCTGCATTCGAGGTAATAGCAGCATTTAATTGAAATATCTCTGGTGTAAAGAGTTATACATTCCCTAGGTTGTTTAAATATATGACAAGTTCTGTTAAATTTTACTACGTCGTGCATATTGCAGTGTGGTGGTAACACTCGCGATTCTTACTCAAATGTTCCCGTGTTCAAATCCTGGTGGGGGCAATTTTGTTTCATACAAAAAACGCGCAGTCTCATGGGTGTTATTGTCCATATATACACTATCGTACGTTATACAGGGTGTTTCATAACATGTGGGACGCACTTTCAGGATGGATTCAGGACCTGAAAACAATGAAAAAAAATTATATAAACATATGCCCGAAATCGTTTTGTTACCGAGTTACAGCCCGTTATGTGTTCCAGCAAGTATCTGCCTTACCTTTAAAGGAAGTGCTCAAAATGACCACCTTGCGCTTGAATACACGCCTGAACACGCCTCGTCATAGACTGCCTGACGCGTTCAAACATTCCAGGTATTGCTCGGATTTTCTGGCATCCTTGTTCTACACGTTGGCGAAGCATTTCAACGCTGTCAATGGGTGTCACGTAAACGATGGATTTAAGATGACCCCACAGGTAAAAATCGAGTGGATTCAGGTCAGGCCACGAGCAGGCCACGCAATGGGTTCTCCACGGCCTATCCATTTATCAGGGAAATGGTCATCCAAATAGTCTCTGGCTACTCGACTAAAATGAGGCGGAGCGCCGTCATGCATAGACCACATACGGCGTCGGACACCAAGAGGAACTTCATCTAGTAAATCACCTAAATCATTCCTTAAAATATTGGAATAGGATTTTCCTGTTAATCTTCCAGGCAAAACAAAAGGACCGATTAAGTTGTCGGCAATAAGTCCTGCCCATACATTGATACTAAATTGTTGTTGGTGCCTTGGCTGGATGATGGCATGCGGATTCTCTCCGGCCCAGTGATGAGTGTTGTGAAAATTGATCACGTCATTTCTTGTGAAGGCAGCCTCATCAGAAAACAACACGGAGGATAGAAAAAGAGGATCGCGGGCACACTGTTGAAGGAACCAAGTAAAAAAAACCTCTTGTGGTGGGAAATCAGCTTCAGTAAGGCCTTGTACTCTCTGAATGTGATATGGGTAAAGCTGTTGTTCCAGTAAGATTCTCCACGCAGTTGTGTATCTTACACCCTCTGCTGCTGCTATTCTTCGGGTGCTGACACCAGGATGTTTCTCCACACGATTCAGGACCCGTTCCTCCAACTTAACAGTTCTGGCGCTGATTGGTCTATCACCATCTGAAACTCGCTTGTTGAATGATCCTGTGTCACCAAGACGCTCGTCTATTTTCTGAAAGGTCTTCTTATCTGGCAGACGGCGATTCGGAAACCTTTCCGCATACAGAGTTACAGACGTCTTGCTGCGGCCGCATTACACTCGGCAAGTCCATACATGAGATGCATGTCTGCCATTTCTCTGTTTGAATAAGCCTCCATTCTTACTTCAAATGCACACTATCACTGAATAGCACAAAAACTTTTAAGGTCGTTTTTTTTTTTTCACTGGACTGCACTTATTCACGGTAAGAAGTTACGAACAGTGACTGACTGATGGCTCTACACTCGACGATATTGAAACATGTTATAGATTGTACGAAACATTACAATCGGCAAGGCCATACATGAAATGTCTCGTACACACAAACATTGTCGGCAAGCAGTTTGTAAACAGTTTGCGGAAAGAATTGCTCGAATACAAAACGGGCTGTAACTCGGAAACAAAGCGATTTCAGACATATGTTTATATGAACTTTTTTCATTGTTTTCAGCTCCTGAATCCATCCTGAAAGTGCGTCCCACATGTTATGAAACACCCTGTATAATGACGATCCAGTAGGAAAACTTTCCCAAAATTATGAACTCATACGCGCTTTCTTTCTTAAGAATATGTTTACGTATCAAGTTTTCCCCCAGCCTTTTCAAGTGCCATCCCCCATTTATGATTGTGACTAAATAATGATTAACAGCTAATGCGCAAACGAGAGGGACAGACAGCGGAGGAGCGCAGAGATAACAGCGCCGGACTCAGCGCTGAGGTCGAAGCAACAGGCCTACCTGTCAATCCGATTTACTATTCGAGTTAAAACTTTTTGTACATAGCAAATCTACTTAGTCATTTAAACCCTTAACCCAGAGAAAGATTGCTTACCATTTGGGTAATACGTGTCTGGGAAGAGATACAAAACAGCACAGAAGAGAAGACCACCGACCGAAGTTAAAAAAAAATCGTAGGTGAAACCCAAAACAACAACACATTTATTTTATAATATATTATAATACATTAATTTTTTTCCAATATTTAATGAAAAACAGTTCCTTTAAGTTCAAAGGTATTCAGTGGAATTAAAGCATTCGATACAATTTTTATATAATTCATCAAGAAAGAACTTAACGTTTTTACTCAAAGTTTTGTTTAATTTAATATTTAACGCTTTAATTTTGATCGATTTTAATGATTTCCTTCAATAGATACAACATAAAAATAACTTTTGTAAAGAATCAACTTGAATTTTATTTTCTATTGTGGGTTGCGAGAGAACAAGTAAAGAACCTTCACCGCCAAGGCCCAAATTTTAACCCTACAATAGAGATGGTGGAAATTTGAAACGTTCCCAGGGTAAGTTGATTTCGGGATTTATTATATAAATAGAATAAATATTTTGAGAATTATTTTCCATTTTACAATTTCTCATGCTCCATCTTAACTTAGAATTAAAAAGAAAAAACATCTAAAATAACTTGCCAAAGAATAATGGATGCTAAAATTAACTTAATCTTGTGCTGTGTTTTTATTTTCTAGTCTTAATATTACTTTCCTTAACTTTTAATACTAATATACTTCCAATGGTACTTCATAGGAATATTTTAATTGTTTGATTTAATTAGTAATTTAATATTATTAAAGTAATTTTACTAAGATTTTAAAAATTTTTATTATTTTTTATTACGATCGATGTATGAAGTGTTATATAATGACGATCCAGTTGGAAACCTCCCCAAAATTATGATAAAATAATACGCATTTTCTTAAGAATTTGTTTACGCATAAAATATCCCCTCTTTTGAAGTGCCATCCCCTTAATGATTCGTGTCTATAAAAGGCGGAGACAAAGAAACGGGAGCTCAGATTGAGGTCCGGTATAAATGAATGTCTTGTACCTAATTTTTTGAGTGTGAATCGCTCATCTCCTTTTCAAGACTAGTTAACACCAGTGATGTAGGTCTCGAGACCGATCTCGAGACCCAATTTGCAGATCTCGATCTCGGTCTCCGCTATTTAGATCTCAATCTCGGTCTCGACAGACGCGGTCTCGGTTTTTCTCCCCGAGACCTTTCGAGACCTCTCGAGACCGTAATGAAAAATACATATTATTGGCATACTCATGATGGTGGCTTGGTTGAACAAACACAATTCAGAATGTTTATGAAAGTTTGTAAAAGTAACGGACTCTAGGTATTCCCCTATCAGTCACCCTGTTTTGAGTTGCCACGTTTGTCTTGCGAGGGGGGGGTGGGTCTGGATTTTTTTAGGTTAGCGCTACAAAAAAATATGCCCCCCCGCCCCCGTCAGATTAATTTTATTGAAAATGGAAACACTAAATAGAGAATTATATATATTATATAACGGGTGCGGCAACAATAACGCCCTTTTTAGTTTATTCTCTTTTATTGAAGGAAATAAATCAATTACAGCATTTTAAGCGAAATAATAAGGTTTTTAAGAAAAATACAGCATTTTAAGAAAAATAATAAGTACTTTCTCAGTAAAAACTAAAAAATAACAAAATGATACAATATAAAACTAAAAAATTATACTGTATAAAACTATAAAGATACAATTATTAAAAGGGCGTTACTTTTGCCGCACCCGGGTATATAAGTGTATATTATAAGGCCACTCAGTGTTGCCAAACGGCGTGTCAACCTCTGTGGCGTGATAAAAACGATTATCTTCCCATCCAATATATATTTGAAAAATAAAATGCTTCACACAAAAATAATGCAAGAAATACAGCATAAAGAAAACGGTACCGATAAATTCAATACAGCATAGAATAACTCGACAACCCTTCACATCACTTATATTTACAACGTACCGATTCGTAGAACAAATCGCAAATGCCAATTGTAAATGTTAAAAAATGACGTCATCAGTGATGTCACGGCGGAACTTTTATCACGCCACACCTCCCCTTAAGCTGAATTTATTTTGTAAATTTTGTTTCCTAATCAGTTTTTGGCACGTGCTGTTAGTGACAGTGTGTAGTTTAGTTTTGTATTCCATTTTATGAATCTCATATTTTAGACAACTGCTCTCCAATAAAGTTTTGGCACCAGAAAAGGATAAATTCCCATCACTGGCCAATATTGTCATGACTGTTTTAACAGTGCCTGCCTCTAGTGCTCCAATTGAGCGTGTATTTAGCCATGGAGGCATAATAATGAGGCCCCACACAAGTCGAACTTCAGCAGATCTTCTGAGCATGCTGATGTTCCTTAAGTGTAATGAGCACCTATCATGTTTTAAATAAATGCACAAGTCAAACTGGGTAGTGGGTACGTTCATTAAACCTTCTGTAACAGATATAAAAGAAGTAAATAAATAAAAAGTACGTGTATATATATATATTCATTTGTTAATTTATAGGCTACACTTTTTGCATTCAACACACTACATCTGAGAAAGTAGTTATTAGTTTATTAATATACTTAACATAGTCTAATTTCCATAGTAGTGTAAAACAAATTGAAAGGGCATGAGCTTGGTCTCGATCTCGGTCTCGAATTTTAAGGGTCTCGATCTCGGAAGGTAGATCTCGATCTCGAACCTTTGATCTCGGTCTCGATCTTGGTCTCACAGGATCAGGTCTCGGTCTCGGTCTCAGTCTCGGACTTGGTGGTCTCGACTACATCACTGGTTAACACTTTTAAGTTCTGCTTGATTGGGAGTAGTGTTTAGCTTCTAATATCAGTCCGTGATTTGTAACTTCGTCATTGAATATTGTTTCAGACATCAACTCTGGTACTCTGGTATAGAGTTAGTAGTAGTCTGCCATTAAATAGGAATTTGAAGAATTCAAGATAAATCCGTTGACATTTCTTCTTTAATAAATTTATGTATTTAAATTGAATCCTGTCGTCTTTATCCCCTCGTCAGAATATTTAACCATTATTGTACTTACTTCTACGTTAAAGGTTAAAGGTTAGAAGGGTGCAATTGGCATAAGGTGAGAGTGGGATCCGAAAGCCACGTTCGGATGAATAATATATAATTCCTGACATACTTTAAATATATAAATCAAAGCATAAACACAATAAAAATTAACACCAAAGTCTTACATACAAAAAATGATAATACAATATATATATATACCGGGTGTCCGAGAATTATCTGTACAATTTTTGGCTGTTATTAAAAGTTAACCATGAAGTGTAGAAATTCCAGTGTTGTCCCATTTTACAGAGAATCTCATTAAGTTTTTTCTGATACCACGTTTTGACAAGTTTTTTCTTTTTTGTACGCGGGTGACAGACATTGATGATTTAAAAGCAAGAATCACAGCTGCTATTGAGCGAATTGATGTGGATATGCTGCAGCGTACATGGCAACATTTGGAGTATCGATTGAATGTTTTGCGAATCACTAATGGTGCACATATCGAATGTTTGTAACAACGTTACTTTAATAAAAGAAACTTCTGAAAATACAGATTCTAAATAATCTTGTTTAAGAATTTTACGTGTGTTATCAAGAATTTTATTAAAAGATGAAATTGTACAGATAATGTTCGGACACACTGGAATTTCTAAAAAACTTGTCAAAACTTGGTATCAGAAAAAACTTAATGAGATTCTCTGTAAAATGGGACAACACTGGAATTTCTACACTTCATGGTTGACTTTTAATAACAGCCAAAAATTGTACAGATAATTCTCGGACACCTTGTATATACATTTAAATTGCAAACACGCAGTATAATTAACGTAAAGAACGACGCTTGTATAGGAGAATATTCCGCGCAAGATGAGAGCGAAAGAACGAAACAAATGAAAAAATGAGGTAACCACCCGGGAATCGAACCCGGGATCTTCCGATTGCCGGTCAGATATGATAACCATTACACCACGGGCCTCACTCAATCAAATGCCGTAATTCCTCTACATACGCGCAGAAACCTCATTTTTTCATTTGTTTCGTTCTTTCGCTCTCATCTTGCGTGGAATATTCTCCTATACAAGCGTCGTTCTTTACGTTAATTATACTGCGTGTTTGCAGTTTAAATGTATATAATGTACGGCATGCGAGGGGTGCCCCCATGGGGCCCGTGGTGTAATGGTTATCATATCTGACCGGCAATCGGAAGATCCCGGGTGGTTACCTAATTTTTTCATTTGTTTCGTTCTTTCGCTCTCATCTTGCGCGGAATATTCTCCTATACAAGCGTCGTTCTTTACGTTATATATATATATATATATATATATATATTATATATATATATATATATATATAAATAACCTTTGGTTAGCTTCCGCCAGAATTGCTCATTCTGACAAAGGTCAAGCTTTTCACTCACCCTTAGACCTACAATTTAACGTGGAATCCGAACCACGCCCCACCAGCAGCCAAGCGTCTTAACCACTAGGCCACCCAGGGTACCCATTTATCTACCAACCACTTTTTTATTGTGTGGAAGGATGAACAGCTGGGTTTTGCTGCGCGCCGGGTCTGGATCCCAGGGCCGATGGATTCGTAGTCAGCGACGCTAACCACTACACCACCGAGGCGCATATATATATATATATATATATATATATATATATACCGTTGGAGTTATACAATCACCCGTGTATACTGTATATCTTCCAGAGATGATTAGACGCCCGGCTCAGAACAGTTCCAGATAAGCCGAGCGTACCTGGCTATGTGAGGTGGAGAGTACAAGAAACCAACTCTCTACTTCACCAGGCCAACTCGAGAGGAGGGGCGACAAGCTTGACCTTGGTGAAATGAGGAATCATTGCACGGAACATTTGAAAGGTTGAAAGGAAAGGTATATATACATATATGGATTTTACTCTTAAACACGTGAAATAAATGAATGATGCCAACCCAGAAGGAAAAGCAGAAATGATTCCAAGGCTTTTCGTGTATTCCACAGGACACCTCGTCAGGAAATGAAGAGAAAAGGCAAGATGACAAAAATATATACCTATGTACATCAAAACAAAATAGTAAAAATAGATTAGCAGAAGGTTAACAAGTCATGATAAAAGGCAAAAGATATTTTAACAAGATATTAATTTTGTATGTTCTCAGTCCTGAATTGTTAGATTGAGTCATGCAATATCATGAATAGTGGTACTGAATTATGTTATCGTATTCCATTTCTAGATAACTGTCTTAGGAAAGCTAAGAAAAATATTATAATAGTGTAATTGTAAGTGAATTTGGTTACAAAAATATCCTTAGCCTACCTTACTATGTAAATTTTAAATATCTTCCGACCTTACTTAAAACAATTGGCATCAACGTAGTCCTTAAGTATAATAATATGGTTAAATCTCGCCTAATAAAGACTAGCCCTGATAATGATGTTGGTTGTGTGTATTCGATCGGATGTACACGGGGGCGTCGATTGCTCTAAAATAGTGGGGGGGGGGGGACACTTCAAACAGCGAATCAAACAATACTCTGAGTAGCTGTTGCGTGTAATATATCAATGTCATAATTTACCATTTACCCGTTTTTTGTATTTTTCTCAGCATGTTGAAAAAAACTCTTGTATTTAATCATTTTGTCTTTTCTTTATTTAAACATTTTTTTCTTTTTGCAGAAATAATAAACGCAATACAAACTAATTATAATATTTAACCTTTCATGTAACATAATATCACACACATGTTTAATCGAAATAAATCTTTTATTACCTGTAGACAACAGAGGTTAATGTACACAAACTGATAACAAAATATGTTCGTGAAATATAAAACAAATAAACTGCACTTTGATCACACTTTGATCACACTTTGATATTGAAAATAATGTGTAACAAAACCGTTTATTTAACACATTTTCATTTCGTGTACTTAATGACCAAGAACACACAAATGCTACGGGCAATTATTAAAATGCAAATTGACTGCTAAATTCCATGATAAATATACACTGGTGCTCATGACAATAATTTATAATATTGCTATTACATTTGCATATGCATATAATACATATAACGTCTTATTAGGTGCCATTAATAGTTAACATTTATAGCAATTCATCCACGAAAGTGGGGGTGACAACTGGTACATCTACTCTCCAGCTGGGTTACAGTAACCGCTGTCATCACAACCACAAGCTGTCGTACACCTCATCCTTTTCCTGAAGCAGTTGCATCTAGCTGTCTTGCACTTTTTCCTGCAACCACAAGCAACAAGCTCCAGGCAGGCTTCAGGGATTGGAGTAAATCTTGTCCACACTGGTAGGAGGCTCCCATCTTCCAACTTCCAGGCTGAAGTGTCCACCGGATCTTCAACATCTAAGTGCTCTTTGTCAGCCTGGAGCCATATTTTGGCCTGATAGTTTGCCCACTTGGCGTGGAGCTCCAGGGCATACTTTGTCGGTGGGAGCATTTCCAGAGTCTTCTTGGCCTTCCCAAAAAGGTGAACTCTGGCGTCATCAACTGTGTGTTGTTCCGGGGTGCCATACAAATGAGACAAAAACTTCTCAACATCTGCGATATCCCCATCTCGACCAATGGCGTGCAGCAGGAGTGGGTGGTCACTGAACACCTTCCAACACATCTTTTTTCCATGACCACTGAAGGACGAGACTGTCACACCCGGTCAAAGCGTGGAAGCTGACCAGGTTGTCCCTGGCTGGGGGCGACAAACTCTTGAATACATCGTGCACGGGGTAGCATTTTCGGTTCTTGGCCGTTCCGCACAGCATCCACACTTCAGCGACCTTGGTGCAAACGAAGTGAATCAGCAGCACCATTACATCAGTATCTCAGCACACTACCAGTATTCGTTCATACCCCTGGGACGCTGCATCACATGAGTGAAGGATGAGCGTGGTGTCCGCCTCTTCATGGTTGCTATGGAGTGGGACGTCATGTCGCCTGGTTGACCGTACTTCAGTGGCTTCAGAGAAGCCACCCCTTGTTACCAGCTGACATCTTTCTTGAAGATCTCTTCCCCTTCTCAGTGATGACGTTAGACAGAAACAAGGCTAGGTCAGCCTTGTTTGTATCCAGGGCCATGAAGTTTTCCCACACTTCAGGCAGTGGAACTTGTGGGCCATCAATGACTTTCTGAATCGGTTTCTTCTTGCTTGCACGCTTTGTCCTGGTAACTGCTTTGATCGATCCTTCCCCTGCGTACCGATCAAAGATGAAATCAAATCTTGTGTGTTCATTGAAATAACTCGTCACGGCCTTGAAGAACACTTCAGCATAGTCGCCGAATGTCTGACAGCCGCCAGGCTTGCCAAGAGCTTGGATGAATGCATGGCCATCTATCATCACACACGTCTTCAGATCAGAGGTTGGAACCTCTGAGCTTATGGTCTGTTGAGCCATCAGGATGTTCATCAGCTCAGACTTCGATGTCAAATTCATCTCTCCTCCTGCCTTCGCCAGACTAAATGGGACTGGGGACAGTTCATGCTTCAAGACGTTGACCATCTCCACCATGCGACCTGCGGTCGCGGCATTCAGGAGCCGCTGTAGTAGCTTTCTGTCAGCTTTGATGGTCTTTTGCATGTTCTGCTTGGTGGAAACTGTAGCTTTGTACACATCAGCGAAGGTTTTCGACCGATGTTTCTTCATCGTTTCATGGAAGCCTACTATCTGTTCAATCAGTCTCTCCTCCATGAAGACGATTACATGCTGCTTTCCACGATCCTAAGCTGTCAGCAGGTTCTCTACAACATCTGTGGGTGCAGTGTCTTTGGTTGCCAGTGAAACAAGTGGGATGTTAGTGGCGGCATCTGTATCTCCTGCTTCACTCACGTGAACCCTAAATACGTCAAACTGCTTCAACTGCTGAACTAGCTTCATGACATCATGAGCGTCACGCCTAGTGCGAGAAGGCAGACTGTCAACCCGAGTGAAGGTGGCTTCCCCATCATCATCTTCAAGATTGAAGAGGCATCTTGTGTCTTGAGATATGCGTGACCGCTCTGACCCTGTGATGCAGAACCTCTCTCTTGCTTGGTCATTCTTTGTGATGCCGATGATACCATTGTGCATCTTGCATGTACGATTTATCCATTCGGTTGCCTGATCAGCTGGAACTTGGTTGAAGCGCTTCACCGTCCTCTTGACGACAAAGTTCCCATTACAGAACTCTGCATGAACTTCTGAAGACCTCTCATATCAGCCAAGTAGACCGGCCCCCCAACGTGCATAGTTTGTGTGGTCATAGGTAGTTAGAAGCCTTTGCTGCAATGCTGCCTTGGCTATGTGGAGACTCCACATGCCATCGCTCTGAGCTCTGATGAAGGTCAGTAGGATCTCTACCATTTCGATGTAGGATGACCACAGCATGAAGTTAGGATTTTCAGAGTGCTGGTCATTGAATTCCTCCATGAGACTGTGGAATTTCTCATTTTTCAAAACGTCTGAAAAGTTGTCAACAGCATTGGGCATCTCATCTATGTCAGCTCTGTCTTGGAAAATCGAAGCAACATTGAGGGCAAGCTGTTTGACGTTCTCATCTCCGTTGCCAGTTGCTTCAAACCTAAATACCAAACTTGACGAGTCCGTCACTAATTTAATACAACACACTACATTCTGGGTATGATTGGAATAATTTGGAATGTTCAATGCATTTTCTTTAATAGCTAAAATTTCTGTTTTTGTTAGTTTCAATGTAAGAGGTGGCTCACTTAGTTTAGTATCATTCCAATTAATTATTTCATCCCAGTCCTCTGAATTGTACTACTGGATTGTTTTCACAAAACTGAATGGCTTTCCCAATAGGACCAAGAAAGGTACTTGTCCCAGATGTTGTACCATCCAATGTTTCAAAAATATGTCTTAGAGGGAATTTATTTGTATAAAGCATACAACAAATGAACCATTGAAGTGGTCTACCAAGTGCTTTCTCCATAACATGAATCACACCTCCTTTATAACTAGTGTTGGTAGTTGTGCTATCACAGCCTATTACAGTTACATTATTTTGTAGATGGCTCTCTTTAATAACTGACAATACTGAATTTGCTATGTCTGCAGCCTTACTCGATGCTGGTGTCTGATGGGTAATATATACTCCACCTGGTTCAGCAATCATTACATAGTGTTTTTTACTCTTTTCACTGTACCACCTATCGTTGATTTTCACCTAGGTCCAGTGGCGGCTCGTGACTAAAAATTCTAGGGGTGCTGTCTCTAAGAATGGGTTGAAATAATTACTGAAATAAAAGGATGAGCATTGAGCAATGAATAAAAGTTTCAAAAGTTATTGAAAAAGTTATTCAGTGAGCTCATCCTTATATTGTTCTTGATTATTTCAATTGTAAATAAAAACTTTAGGGGTGCTGCAGTTCCGCAGTGTCTACCGACGAGCCGCCACTGCTTAGGTCTGATCCTTTTAACTATCGAAGTATATGGAAGTAATAAGACAACTACTGCAGCTGACGGTCAGGCGAACTGTGGTGCCCGGAGAGTCGGAAGACACGATGCATACATGTATACAGTACGACCTTGGCAGGAATACTTAAATCTGGGAATGATGCAAAATAATATATTAAAGTTATAAAAATTTATAATTGTTTCATAATGACATTAATGGGGGTTATTCATATGATGTAATGTTGACGGATGTATGCTAGATGAGAACTCTATTTTCTGTGTTTGTTAAATTGTATTCATGCAAAAATGGGGCAGTTAGAGAAACCTGGCACAATTTGTATCATATTCGTTTTTCTCAGCAAAAACTACAATAAAATATCTGTGCGCCATTGTAAATTATCATTTTACTCCACCCTAATAATGTTGTCGGATGCAGAATTCAGAGAGCACTATAACATAAAAATTACAACGGCTAGAAAAATAATGGGAATCATCTGGAGGAACTTCCGCAGCAGAAAAGCAAATATTATGCTCAAATTATGGAAGAGTCTAGTCTTACCAATAATTGGGTATTGCTCAGTCCTCACAAGCCCATACAGAAAATGAGACTGCGAACAGTGAAGCTATACAAAGGACTTTTACGTCTAAGATAGAGGAAACGGACGGTGAAGTCTACTGGTCTCAATTACAATCCCTGAAACTCTACTCTCGAAAGAAGGCGCGAGCAGTACACAATAATATACATATGGAAAATACTCGAGGGCTTTGTCCCTATCCTTAGAAATGAAATAGAAACAAACTGGAATGAGAGAAGAGGTAGATTTTGTACTGTCCCAGCTGTGGTGGTACAAGGGGCCATGAAAACGAGGATGGAAAATACCCTCAGAATAGGAGGCCCAAAGCTTTTCAATGCCCTACCAAAACAAGTGAGGAATCTCCAGCACACCGACCTGAATAACTTCAAGAACCAGCTGGACAGATTCCTGTGCAAAGTCCCTGACCAGCCATGCCTGGCTACAAGGGCATGAGGAGATCAAACGGTAATTTCCTCCTCCACCAAATCCCGCAAATGAGGCGGGATGCTGCAGAGGGGGCGACCGCAGGTCGATCCTGAACCGTCATTCGAGCTCACAAAAAGTAACGAAGTATATATACACTACCAGTCAAAAGTTTAAGTACACCTACTAATTTCCACTGTTTTGCTGCTTAGCTCATGACAAACTTCAAATGTAAACTGAACAGGTACTAGAGATGAATTTGCTTACCTGGCTTTCATATTGTATGCTTCAGTGCATCTGCTCTATGCAGTGTGTTGTAACACAGAAGCTTCTTCAGAATAGCCTTCAAAATGTGTTAATTTACGTCTAGCATGCAACCTAAAATTAATGCCATCAGCTCTACACAAAGGTCCCAAAACAGTTTAAAAGTCTTTACTCGGGTAGTGTGTTTCTTCAGGAGTATGTTAATTAATACATGTGTTTAGTTATTAACATGCGCTGCAGGTCTTTACATATAAAATTCTTGCAGAGGAGCTAACTGTGTAAGGTATATTTGTGTGTTTCAAAAAGCAAAAATGGGTGCCAAAACTGTTAACAACAGAAAAAAGACAGTCGATTGTAACTTTGAGAAATGAGGTCCAATCACTGGTGCAAATTGCAAAAAATTTAAAAGTTTCTGTGAATGCGGTTGCTCGTGCCATTAAACTGTACGAAGAAACTGGTCAAAATAAGGACAGAAAAAGGTCAGGGCAACCAAGAACCACAACAGACTCAGAGGACAAGTATATCCGAGTCACCAGTCTGCGCAACAGACGCCTCACAGCACATGAAATCAAAGCCCTAGCTGAACAACTCCAGAAGTACAACAGTTTCAACATCAACTGTTCAGAGAAGACTAAGAGAGGCTGGATTAAAAGGACGAACTGCAGCAAAGAAACCAATGCTGAGACTCCAGAACAAAAAGAAAAGGCTAGCCTGGCTAAAAAATGCCAGAAATGGAATGTTGAGCAGTGGAAGTTTGTCTTTTGGACTGACGAATCAAAGTTCGAAGTTTTTAGATTCAAACGCAGAGTATTTGTGCGGCGCAAATCGGTTGAAAGAATGACACAGCAGTGTGTTGTGCGAACAGTGAAGCATGGTGGAGAAAGTGTGATGGTCTGGGGATGTTTTGCAGGGGAGCAAGTTGGATACCTCCACAAAGTTACTGGAATACTGAACCAACGTGGCTATCACAGCATTCTACAGCGCCATGCCATCCCATCTGGAGTGCGACTAGTTGGCCAACAGTTCATAATGCAGAAAGACAACGATCCTAAACAGCTTCCAAGCAGTGTCAAAATTACCTGAAGCAGAAAGAACGGCAACATCAGCACAAGAGTACTGGCAGCACCTTTCACCAGACTATTTTTATTCTCTTGTTGAGCGCATGCCTCGAATTTGTTCTGCTGTTATTGCTGCTAGAGGAGGCTATCTTGATGAATCTAAAATTTAGACTTTGCTTTTGGTAAATTGTCCTGATTTGTTATTATTTAAGTTCCCATGTTTGTACTTGTGAATTTGTCATGATAACTTAGTTAATAAATAAAAAAAACTTTAAACAAAATTTGAAATTTATGAATATTTCAGGGTGTACTTAAACTTTTGACTGGTAGTGTGTGTGTGTGTGTGTGTGTATATATATATATATATATATATATATATATATATATATACAGGGTGTCCCAGAATTAACTATTTCAATGAAATCGGCCAAATTTTTTAAAAACACACTTTTATTTATGTTTATCATGTTTAATATGTGTTAAAAATGTATAAATTTCTAAATTTTTTTCATAATTTTATTTTCATAATTTTTTCATTATCTGTTCCAATGAAAGACCGTCTGAAGTCATAGAATGGCAAAGAGACTCTCCAAAAGTTAACGTGTGGCTTGGAATGACCAAATCCAAAATTTATGGCCCATTCTTTGCGGAAGGCAACTGTAACAGGTACCGTCTACCTTGATATGCTTCAGCAGTTTCTCGAACCACAGCTTCTTGATGATGGCATTCTTGATAATGTGTTTCAACAAGATGGAGCACCATGTCATTATGCTCTAATTGTTCGAGAATACCTCAACAGACGCCTTCCGAATCGGTGGATTGGACGTGGAGGACCTCGACCTTGGCCTCCGCGTTCTCCGGATTTGACACCCTGGATTTCTTTGCATGGGGTTTCATAAAAACAAAGGTTTATCGCCAAAAGATCAATGCTTCTTGTTGAAACACAACATTATCAAGAATGCCATCATCAAGAAGCTGTGGTTCGAGAAACTGCTGAAGCATATCAAGGTAGACGGTACTGTTACAGTGCTTCCGCAAAAGAAGAATGGGCCATAAATTTTGGATTTGGTCATTCCAAGCCACACGTTAACTTTTGGAGAGTCTCTCTGCCATTCTATGACTTCAGACGGTCTTTCATTGGACTAGATAATGAAAAAATTATGAAAATAAAATTCTGAATTTTTTTTAGAAATTTATAAATTTTTAACACATATTAAACATGATAAACATAAATAAGTGTGTTTTTAAAAAAAATTGTCCGATTTCATTGAAATATAGTTAATTCTGGGACACCCTGTATATATATGGATACAAAAATCGCGTCTACGTCAGAAATAAATAAATACAGAATATGAAGCATGACGATATTAATGTCTAAATCAGTTGCCATGGGAACGCTACATCTGTATATTGCGTTATAGCAATTGTGAAAATTTATGGTAACTATTATGATTTTACACCTATTTGACATTTCAGATACATCCGAGCTTGAAATGTTATTTCAGAACTAAAGAGATGTACATACGAAACTATTGTGTACGTTGTAGTTTGTTATATAGGGGGCGCAACGTAATTAAATCGAACCGAATTAATCGACTCATACTAACTCTAATTAAATCCAATACTGAATTGCCTAATTGGAATAATATCGAATACCAGTTAATTTCAGATCAATCCAATTCACGTACGTCATTATGATATAGGAATTTTATTTTATCTTCGCCTAAATTATCCTCCCGATCTCTCGGACCTTACTCCTTTATCTTCCGAAATCAATGTTTGTTAAAAGGGTATACTAGAAATAAGATGTGAACTTTAATAATGTCTGTATAATGGCGTGAGCTCCTAACCTGGGGGGTATTACCCCCGTGTGAGGGGTGGGAATTTGACGATTTCCAAAGGGAAAAGAACTTCAAAGTATTATTTAATAATAATAAAGTAATAATAATTAAACTTCACTTCTCTAAAAAGAAAGCAGTGGATATTGTTCCCTTTTGCAGCTTCATCAATTGACCTTATTCATGATGATGACTTCAAAACGAAGGAAGAGTTCATAGTTCTCCGAACAGATTCTCTTCAGGTGGAATTCAAAGCTCTCTCTCTTTCTGCATTCTGGGTACGCCGTCTGCAGGAATATCCTCTCCTTTCTAAGGAAGCGATTTCAGTGTTTGTGGCTTTCCCGACAACATGGGAACGTGAAGCTGCATTTAGCTAAATTGGTGTTATTGAAACGAAACTCAGAAACAGATTGAATGTAGAGCGGGATGCTCGAGTCTCTCTCAGTTATGTTGAGCCTCGTATTAACGATTTAGTCAAAAGAAAACAAGTTCATTTTTCTCACTGTGGTGTTTATTAACATTTTACTCTCTAGTTCTATTATTTATAGCGTAAAATAAACCACCAATTTTGAAATGCGTTTCTTTTTAGTCTATTTGTTTGAAGGGGACAAATTATTAGCCTGAAGTGTGCTAGGGGGGAACCGAGTAAAAAAGGTTGGGAATCTTTGGTAATAATGCCATTATTATGATACTTTCATTATCCTATACATTTAATGTGACCTACGCATGCGCATTACCACTATAATATGTGTACAGTATGACCTTGAAGTGATTTTGTATACCTTTTCATTAAGTGTGTCACACACCATCGGTGAGTGACCTTCAAAATTTAAAACAAAATTGTATATAATGCATTGTATATAATGCATTGTATATAATGCATTGTATATAATGCATTGTATATAATGCATTGTATATAATGCATTGTATATAATGCATTGTATATAATGCATTGTATAGAATGCATTGTATAGAATGCATTGTATAGAATGCATTGTATAGAATGCATATTAAAGCAGAATATTGGTTAGAAACGTAAATATTCTGACAACCGAATCCTTTGCTGAAATTCCTCCTTATTGTATACTAAAATACAAATTGTCATGATCAAATGTGTAAAACATAAATACATTAGATACACAACTAACCAAATCTGTATTAAATATAAACGGGAAGATATAATAATTAATATATACTTATAAAAAATTAAAATACTTCATCTCGTCCCTTCAGTACAAGAATGAACAGACATTTCGTGATTATACGAGTACATTCTTAGTATGTCGCGAAACAACTCCACGACACAAAATGGTTGAAGGGCTTATAGGGTTGTTGTTATTTTATCTTAACTTAAAAAAAACGTATAAAATGCGTTGACAACCCACCTCAAAACATTTTGCAAAATCTTGTCCATCGTGACATCACCTATAATAGCCAGACATTTCGATGGAGGAGGAGCGTAGAGAGTCGTTTCAATAATATTGTCTTGGGAAGCGTTGAAGAGAGAATTTATTTGTTCGAGGTTTATCAAGGTATGAGGGAACAAGTGATCGAACAAAAGTCTGTCAAGTTTGAAAAATAAAACAACAATAATAATTCCATGAAAGAATGTAAACAATCAAAATATAATTCAGTAATTGTAATTGGGTTGTAACGAAGAATTCCCAAAATTAATGCAATGTTTATGAATTCCATAATTTATTGAGTGAATTCCGTGTAATCAACAGTGGTTAAGATTTAATAAAGTGCATAGAATTTTGATAAGTTATTTTAATCAAATTTAATAAGTGATTGCATATTTTCATTTAGAGAATTATATGATGCAAACTACAAGGAAAAGGAAAAATGATTTCAAGGCCTTTTGTGTATTCAACAGTACACCTCGTGTTGAATACACGAAGGGCTTGAAATAATTTTCATTTTCCTTGTGGGTTACATCATTTATTTCACGTGTTTAAGTATGAAATTCATATAATTTTTTTCTTTTAATGAAATAGTATTAGATTTAAATGTAAGAATATTTCCCTTCCTCTGATTGGTCAGTCTCTGGAACAAATGAAACATGATTCCTATTGGACAAATCATAATTAGTACACGAAGTTAACGGAATCTAATCTAATTTGGTCTAAGTATTGGTAAAAGATGTACAAGCTCCGCCTCCGAGGGCGGAGATTTCTGAAAAGTGATAAGCATTTTCAGGCATTCCTTTATTTCATTATTATTAATTTTAGAATATATACTC
The DNA here is from genome assembly GCA_023014485.1 of Bathynomus jamesi. NCBI lineage: Eukaryota > Metazoa > Arthropoda > Malacostraca > Isopoda > Cirolanidae > Bathynomus > Bathynomus jamesi. The sequence goes on from JAJOZX010007230.1 coordinate 162,296, forward strand.
GTACTTAATGTTCTCAGCATCAGAATTGTATTGATGATATTGATGCGCATCTAAATCATAATTAATGTAAATATAATAATCTTTAAATAAGTAGAAGTGATTGTACCTACTTTATCATGTTCTCGGTGGAAGAATCGCTCGCATTTCCAATGAGAATCACGCCACAGTCAGTCAAATGTTCTTCAACCAGATTTTTGAGGACTAAATTAATCCAACATTGATTTTCATCCTTAGCGGCGAGATGATTCGGATAGACAAACCCGTCTGAATGGAGTACTCCGAACGTAATCCAGATAACAAGATTTTTTAGTAATCTCATTTTTACTAAGATTAATGAGACATCGACTGTCTGAAACAAATGAAGATTCAGTCGAAAAAATTAGCAAAAAGAAAATGAGAGTGGTCATTCGAAAGGTCAGAATTTTGAAAATGATTTGAGATCTCTCTCGTCCTGTTCCAGGCAGCAAAATTTTATGCAACTAATTAGCAGGAGCGGCTCGCACTGTGGAACTGCAGCACCCCCATGATCTTATGATCTTTATATTTAAATATTTAAAATAGCCCCTCTGATTGTTTTTTTTTCAATGAACTTGAGTTTTTAAATCGGATTATATCCTTTTTTCCTTAAACTATTTCAATGCCGAACGAATGAACCACGAAAGTAGCTTCAGCCTTCCCGTGGAACTGCGTTCTTAACAGTTCCAGATTTTGTTCGAAACGCTTGAAACCTCGGTGGCGGACGTACGAAGAGTGAATCAGAATCGCGGGTTTAAGAGGATCCAAAGCACTGTGGACAGGTCACAGAGCAGTGCCGATTTGTTTGTTTGACGTAGTAGTTGTATTGCTGTATCGTTTGCTAATTCGAAATTTAATTTCCGAATTGCATTTATCAATGATTCGTTATCATTTATTTTTTGTCGTGAGATTGAAGTTAATTATATAATAATTAGATTATTTACAATATATAGCTTTCATTTCTTAGAATATTTTTTCGCTCAGAATAAAAACAGAAGAATGGAATTTGTTTATAAATAAAATTTTTGGCAAATTCGAAATTACCCGTTAAGCGTAAGTACCCTATAATTGATTTTATGATACTATTTTACTTATTTTTATGACTGAGCTGAAATTAAGGTCTCCGAGGATCAACGATGCCACTTTTTTATATATACATTCTGAAAAGATTGTGTAGAGTGTAAGAGGCGTGTATGTGTAGCGAGAAATAGAGTGGAGATGTTTGTGTTTGAGAGCATGCTGGACTGCTCGCAGGGTAGATGAGACAGAAAATGAAATCAGTTAAGGAGGACAGTAACAAGAGAAACGAGAGTTCCAGTACTCCCTGTCTCCTGCCTAACGCCCCGCCCCCTCGGAGTACCTTCCTGGTCGATTGGTGTCTACAATCTCCTACAAATTTAATTTAGGTAACCCACTTATCTCCTTTATGATGGCTATCATTAGATTTGATTTACCAGTACCCGTTCACCATTACCAGTAATCGTTATTAGCTTAATGACCAATTTTAAGAACGGATTGGTCACAGAGTAGAATTGTAATGAAGATGATAAAATAATTTTGGTTTAGTAAGGGTAAAGTTTAAATCGTTTCAAAATTAAACTTTAAAAGTATTGAAGAAATTGTTTAGAGTTACTTTGTTTTTCTTCAAAGGCCATCATGACTTCAATAAAGATTTTGAGGCTTTAAAAATCTTTCATGAATTCTAACATAATGACTTCCAAGACTAAATCGTTTGGCGTTAGAGGGCAAGGTAAAAGGTCTTACGTTGTAGGGGTAATTTTATTTTCCAAAAGTTACATAAATGGGACTTTTAGCATGACTAATACCCATAGATTTAACTTTTTGAGAAACCTTGTGAAATTTTTGGGAGTAGATTGACGAGTCGAGCGAATTATTTCTAAACTTTTTCCAAGTCAGTGTATTAAATATTTCTTCTACCATTATGGCTTTGCGGATGTTTGAAGCATCATCTAATGAACAGTTAATGAAAAATTATAATTCCAAAATAGACTAAGTATTTTTCGAGATTTAAACTAGCTTTCCAAAAAAATTTCAACAAAAAGTCGATCCGGGTTCAACTTTCACAAAATTATTACAGTGAAGAATAACGAAAGAAATATAAGCTCCTTCTTTGATACCGATTTTAAATGAGGAGATATGGGATCACCTGAAGATCAGGGGCCCCAGCCTTCTCTAGTTAGCCTTATAAAGCTAACTAACGAAAATATCACGACCTAACGTAACCACTCGTTAGGTCAACTGTACGTCCTTGACGATTGGTTAGGTTAGGTCAGGTCGTGATATTTTCGTTAGTTAGCCTTATAAAGTTAACTAAAGAAGGCTGGATCATCAGGTGATCCGATATTTAATATATGGTTGGGTAAACATGAAAATGTCCCGTATCTCCAAAACAAATTTGAGTAATTATTAAATATTTTACATCAGGACCTTTCAAGTAACCAACATTCGCTGAGCGTATCACGAAGGTGATTCTCTCGGCCATGAAGGCGTATTCATTTCATATGCAAACAGCGATCTCGCACCCCTTTACAAAATAGTAAATAGAGACATGGCGATTGTACGTGACTGGCTGAATACCGTTTTCGATGACAGTCGCGTTAACTTCAGAGTTTAATTTATGCTTATTCGCTCAGCGATTCCTAATTTTAATTCGCTTAATTTCTAATCCAAATAATCTTTCATTGAACAAAATCTCAAAAACCGTGTATCATTCCACAAACGAAACAATCAAATTTCTGCATTTTCGGAGGCATATTAATTAATTTGTTCTGCAAATAAAACTAAATGGGATGTTTAAAAGGGCTTCCAAAAAGTAGAGATTAAATACAACAGTTTCCTATAACTGTCACACTATTTCCTGAATTCAGTTAGAACAACGCACGTGTTTCCCGAATACCCATTTCTGTGGTAAATTTTTATAACTAGAGCTGAGAGTAATCCTAAATATTGAACACGTCAGAATGGACAAAAGTATTTGTAACAAGTATTTATTTGCTTATGTCACTTAAGGGCAAGAGTTGATATTATTTATTTAATAATATATATGTGTATATATTTATTTAATAATATATATATATATATATATATATATATATATATATATATATATGTTATTTCATGCAAATAGAAATTGGTAATTATGTCGCAAATGACATGGCTTGAAGTTGAAATAAAAAATACATTTTTTCAAGTGTATTTTGGTGTGCTCTGTTCAAATATGACCTTCATTTCTTGTGCAAATGAACAGAAATACGTGTTTGGGCCATGCAATGACAACTGTATTTCTGTTCATTTGCACAAGAAACGAAGGTCATATTAGAACAAAGCATACCAAAATACACTTGAAAAAGGTATTTTTGACTACATTTTATACAATAAAGCATAACCTAACATGTTCATGTTACGAGATCTCGTAAACGACGCATTACCAAAGGAAACTTGCAAAACACCTCAAAATTAACCAGAAAAGTTTGCTCTCGTCATTTTCGTTTAAACTAACAAAAATATCACGACTTAACCTAACCACTCATCAAGGGCGTTCAGTTGACCTAACAGGTTAATATTGGTTATTTCACCTACATATCTTCTGATCTTTTCATATTATCATCTAGGGCACATGACGAATCAAATTCTCAGTCGAAACCACAACGGCACGTCATAATTCTATCACAAACACCACCAAACTGATTCCAATTAGAAAAAAAAATAGCCAGAACAGAAACCAACAAACTAATTAAGTTGCAGAGTAACATGACGTCATACCACCCCCGACTACAAATACACTAAATATATATAAAAATTTATATTATTATTATTATTATTATTATTTTCTACAATAGTTTGCATAAAAAATGATTGACAAATTTGAATAAAGCGACTAAAACTACCTCATAAAAAGTTATTTTGATTTACAGGTCCAGCCCATGTCATTTAAAACATATTAACCCAGAAATTACTTAAATTAATTTAACTGAACTACTGTAATTAGATAAAAATAACACTAAAGCGTATTAAAACAAAAAAAAAATGATGAATCGCACCAAAAACTGTAAACAAGGAATGGTCTCAACTAAGAGGCACGTGGTTACACTAGAAGTATGATAGGCCTGTTCAATCAATACATTTAGATTAAAACCATATTCAAACTAATTAAATTAAAAATTACTTTAAAAAATAATTTAAGAAAATTAATCAACACCAATAGTCGTAAACAAACTAGGAGATGAGATGTAAGGGAACTGGTTGGAGGATGTTAGAAAGGAAAAGGATCGTGGCATTATAGTTTGTAGTGATTTAAAATTTTCTAAGCAGTGCTTAGAGGCTAGAAATAAAGCAAATAAAATGTTAGGGGTTAATAAGAGGAATGTTAGTTACAAGAGTAAGGAAGTCATCTGTAAATTATATAATTCTTATGTTAGGCCTCACTTAGAATACTGCATTCAAGCTTGGTCCCCTCACCTTAGCCATGATATTGATATGCTTGAAGGTGTGCAACGTAGGGCAGTAGTATGGGCGCAAAATGGACGAGTGCAAGAATGTTGCAATTAGATAATGAACAATGGTGCAATGTGTTGCAAATGCGTTATGCAACAAGGGGTGGGGATTATGCAATGAAGGGGGAGGGGGAATGTTGCAAGAGCAACAAGAGGTTATGAAACTTGTAGGCGGCGTTATCCCCCAAGAGAAAGAGAGGAGAGAGAGAGAGGAAGAGGTGTGTTCACCTAGCAGGAACCAAGTGCATATTAAGACTTCAGCCGCGCGCCCGCTGTCTTATAAGGTGTAAATCCGCCAATTGGCTTAGAAGGCGTAAATGGCTTGTACAGGTTGAGTTGCCAGATTGTGCTATTTATTTAATTAAAGCATATATTCTTAACAGTTGGCTTAGAAATCCGTCAGTTGGTTTAGTAGGCGTAACCAACCATTTGGTATAATTAATTATCGTTTACAACCAAAAGAATTAAAACCCCATTACATCATTCTGTTTATTTAGACGAAATATTGTAAATATATAGAAAATAAATATACATTGGAATGATTAAAAAAAAATAATAATAGTGTGGAAAAGTGTTTCCACAAGAAAGTAAATTTGTTAAAATTTAAAGATATCATTTTATTTGTATAAATGAAAATATTAATCCTTTAAAAGATATTATTCTGGTTCATATAAATTAAAATGTGAGTCCGTTAAATTCTTAATATTTGTATAAATTGCCTCCATGCCCCGTAGATCCTCTGGCATCCTTTCGATAAGCCTAACGATGCTCTCCACAGTTAGATTCCTAAATTCTAAAATGTTCTTTTCGATTATTACAAATCACATAAAAGAGTTAAGTGTAAAAAACTACAATTATGTAAATTCTTGTGCTAATATCCAATTATATAAATTCTTGGTAATACCATTATTAGAGTAGGAATTTACGAGTAAATAAACTTTAGTAAACGTGGCACCACGGAAAACTCCTCGAGGGAGAATACCTCGAAGGAGGCAGTGAGTTTTCGTCTTCCAGGCCGGCCGGTCTGGCTGTGCCCGTTAGCTTTTCGATGTAAGCTTTTGTTCGTTAATAACTCTCTAAGCAAGTGTAGTGAAAAGGTTTTAATTGTTTTCTAATTACTAAGAAATTCTAATATTTTAAAAGTGATTTCGACCTTGTAAAAATAAAGGACTGAGCAAAGGAAGACTCCTCATTTATATCCTTCAACGTGAGAGAAGTGTTCCACTCCCCCAACGGACTGAGGCAGGGTACGCAAGTGAGCGAAGGGTATAAAGTATTTTCCGGAATATTCATGCAGTCAGATTAAGTAAACGGTGTTAACTTCCTTAGTGGTACGAGGAAGTTACACCAAAGCAAAGCAACATCATCATTTCTATCCCCCGACACTGTCGACCGATGCCAGGATTAAAAGAAGAAACATTTCATCGGCCATCATGTTTTCTTCCGACACCATCATTCAAACCTTTGTCGGCCAGAACCCCGCTACAAGGACGTCAACGAGAAACGTTCCTTCAAGACGAGGAGCCAGGATTTGAAAACCTTTGTTCAGTCAAATCCCGCTACAAGGACGTCAACGCATCCGAAACAGAGGTCGGATTTCAGCGGGAATCACGCACTTGTTTAGAGAGAGGATCGTAACAGAAATTATTATATGGGCACGCGGAGAGGAATTTTACGAATTTAATTTCTCTTGGAACGTCTGTGCGACGCATAGCAGTGACGTAAATTCCCACAACGGAGAGTGGAGGAATCATCGAATTTGGAGGTTTTCAGACTTTGATCGTCAACGAAAAACGGACGAACCGCATTGGAATTGATTACGAAAATTGGACGTCATATGCGACGGATAGCAGTGACGTAAATTTCTACAACGAAGAGGGAGAAGAACGCATTTTCGACTCCGTCCTACGGAATTGGAGTAGAGAGGAAAGAAAACGACCCCCCCCCCCCCCAAAAAAAACAACGCTTTTTTCAAGACGGAATAAAAGGAAATCAGGTTGCTTTTGACAAGTAAGGTTAACATTAAAATCCCGTATTGGTTTCAAGAATTTTTTTTAATTATTATTATTATTCTCTTGTGGTTGAAAAGAGAAGTGTATCGCAGTGTTAACGTATCGGATTGAAAATTTGTTTTTCATTATTATTCTTCTTTGTGCTGTTAGAAGATTTTGTGGGTTTTGCATGGAGTGTTTTACAAATAAATAAATTACAGTATGTTTATTGGTTGTAAACAGTTCACTGTTCGTTTGAGTTAAAAATTTTTGTTTATCGGTGTTTAAACAATTTAATTCAATTTCACTGTCCGTTGTGATTGCAAAGCGATTTTTTTTTCTTTTACAGTATTTGTGTATATGTATGGATAGGTGAACTATATTTATTGTTTGTAAACAACTTAAATTTTCATTGGTAAGTTAAAAACTATTTTTGTTTGTTTGTCGGTGTTTACAATCAATTGAATTCATTTTTTCTTTCTTTTTTTGGTTTGTGGTAAGAGGGAAAAATTGACAGGTTGTTTTTTTTTGTATGCAATCATTGTGTATTTAGATATATAAGGATTTATATATATTATTGTTTGTAACGAAACGATTTCTGCAAAGTACATGGTAAATTTATGGAATTTGAAAAAAATTTAGTGAATATATATTTTTTTTAATTTAAATTGTCCCACATTGGGTTAACAGAAAACGGAATTTTGGATCGATTTTCATTTTATAGTGGACTCCGTTTGTATTAATTCACCTAACTGCCGTGTATATATAGTTCGTGTGTTTGTTTGTTTGGCTCGTTTCACGCTCGCGCGCGGATTTGGCGCGTTGCTGCGCATTTAGATTTAGTAAAAAGGATTTTCTTTCCTTTTTCTCTTGCTCTTTCGCGTCGATGCGCGAACTTTTCTATTCTTGCTTTAAGTGGTTATTGCGTTGGAGCGCAGATAGTTTTGTCTGTTTTTTTTTGTGCTTTTTTGGGTTTAAATTAGAATGAATTCGTACATTTCGAGGAATGTGTCGAAATCGACAGGCAAGTTTTTCATCTTCGTTTGGGATGATTGTATTGTTTATTTAAACCGAAGGAGGTAGTGTCGCGCTTAAGTTTTTTTTCGCTTAAATTCTGTTGTATATACCATATTAGGGATAAGTTTTTTTTTTTTTGTTTCGCTTCGCCTTCCTCGTTTGGAAGTCCATTTTTCTTTTCCTTCGTTGTTTTCGAAGAAAAGTGGATAGATGTGATTATCGGACGAAGAATATCCCTACGGTTCCAACTTTTACGTGGACGAATGCGGTAACGTGGTACCCCCATACGTGGACGAATGGTTGGACGCATTAGTGATATTATGTTCATTATAACGTTCGCGGTGATATCGCGAAGATTCAGATGGTTAATCACTTCTTACACGATGAAGACGGAAGAGCCCTATGAAGAGACTGTCCCAGACATCACGAGGGAAGTTCTCGATGAGGGACATTTTCCGGGGGAAGAGGTCTGTGACGAGATCGTCCCAGATGAAGTCCGTAGTCACGCAACTTCTGCTCATACTTGGAAGAGTAGTGAGCATTGCGCGGATTTTTCGAGGGATCCCCCTTCTACAAATTGACGTGAGGTCACGGAGAACTCGCTTATGTCCCTCGGACATAATGCAAGCTCGGTTTATGACCTCGACGAATTCGGGGAAAAAAGGAAATTGCCACTCTCTTCCTTCCCACCAAAGAGTGTTGCATCTCTGCATCGCTCTACGGGACAACGTTCATTCGATTCTGTTCTTTCTAATCAGAAGGTTTGGAAATTGAAACTGGAGTCATCTGCCACTTTGATTTCGCTCCAAAAGGACCGAATACACGAAACGAAGAACAGTAATCATAACGCCGCTTTATCCCATTTACAAATTATTTCTTAACCATACCATATTCTCCAGTTCAAGTGCTACCACCACCCGTACCCCCTATACCCGTTTAGGCGATACCAGTGCATTCATGCACTACGTACTAAATTATTAAAATACGCTCGAGACGTGGAATGATTGATGTCGGAGGCAATTAGCCACCAACGCGTACATCCAGAAACTTGAGCAATGTCCACACGTAACTTTTGAAATTTTATACCTTCCAAGTTATAGAGTTAGTCAATTCCAAAGTTCTAAAAAAGTTCTCAAAACGACAATATAACTTTGCAGAATTCGTATCAATTTCATTTAAGTAATTTGTCCAATAGTTCATGGAAATTCATTCTTCTAAATTTTTGTTCTCTTAAAGTTTGATAAGACAATCGCGTACGATTTAAAAGTGTATGCACACGGTGAACTTAGACCAGTGTAAAAAAGTGGACCTAAAGAAATCAGACTCCAAGTGCTCAAAGGACACACAAGTGACAGTTAATTATAAGTGTTCATTAGTGCATAAGTATTAATTTTAATGTAAAATTTAACTGATAAATATAGTGGATTAAGTACGAAGTAGAGGTATTTTGTTTAACTATTCATTTGTCTCTATGTACAATGTACATATAAGTGTTCATTAGTGCATCAATATCGATTTTATTGTAAAATTTAACTGATAAGTAGAGTGGATTAACTACTAAGTAGCTGTGATTTGTTTAACTATTTCTTTTGTCTTTATGTAACATGATCTCCAACTACTACTTCAATAATATCTTTGTCTTTATAAAACCCTACATCCAACTACTTTTGTGTGAGAGGATTTTTCAAACTAACCCCCGAGTACCAACTCTGGGAGGGGAGCCATGTGGAAAAGTGTTTCCACAGGAAAATAAATTTGTTAAAATTTAAAGGTATTCTATTTGTATAAATTAAAATATTAATCCTTTAAAAGATATTATTCTGGTTCAAATAAATTAAAATGTGAGTCCGTTAAATTCTTAATATTTGTATAAATTGCCTCCATGCCCCGTAGATCCTCTGGCATCCTTTCGATAAGCCTAACGATGCTCTCCACAGTTGCCACATCTAGAATCTTAAGAGAGATTCCTAAATTCTAAAATGTTCTTTTCGATTATTATAAATCACATAAAAGAGTTAAGTGTAAAAAACTACAATTATATAAATTCTTGTGCTAATATCCAATTATATAAATTCTTTTGGTAATACCATTATTAGAGTAGGAATTTACGAGTAAATAAACTTTAGTAAATGTGGCACCACGGAAAACTCCTCGAGGGAGAATACCTCGAGGGAGGCAGTGAGTTTTCGTCTTCCGGGCCGGCCGGTCTGGCTGTGCCCGTTAGCTTTTCGATGTAAGCATTTGTTCGTTAATAACTCTCTAAGCAAGTGTAGTGAAAAGGTTTTGATTGCTTTCTAATTACTAAGAAATTCTAATATTTTAAAAGTGATTTCGACCTTGTAAAAATAAAGGACTGAGCAAAGGAAGACTCGTCATTTTATATCCTTCCAAGAAAACATTCCCGTTTCTCAACGGACTGAGAAAGAGAGGACGCCATCGAAGCGAAGGTATAAATTGGGTTGGTTTTATCGTAAATCGCAGTCAGATAAAGTAAAGTTGGAAAGAAGAACCGTGGACGTCAGATGAATTAAAGCAGTGGTTCTTAACCTGGGGGGCGCACCCCCATAGGGGGGCGTCGGTAATTTCCAGGGGGGGCCGCGATCCCTTGGGGAAAAACAGGAATTTCTCTAATTGTATTTGTTATTCTCTTACCGAGAGCATGGGCTAATATTGAGAAGTTTATGAAAAAATGCAAAAGTATTCCTTATAGCTTTAGTTTTCTATAGTCTACTTTAGTAGACTATAGAAAACTAAAGCTATAAGTATAAGGCAATACTAAGTAGGCCCGTAGTAGAGTAAGTAGACTCTACTTACTCTACTTCATACTCTAATTCATTATTGATGTTTCATATTTAATAATCATAATTTACTAACAAACCAATAATTACGTTTCTTTATAAATAAGTTACATTGCTTTAACAGTAAATTAACATCACTATTACACGTGTTATTTCCGCTTTCTGGAATAGTCTGGAATTGATCTGCATTTCTGCTGCAAAACATATAAAAATCGGGTTACACCCACACACACACTCTTACTCGCTTGCTCGCTCACGGACTTGCTCGCTCACGGACTTGCTCGCTCACGCTTGCACGCAACTTTGCAAATATATTGTGTAATTCAAATCAGTGTTTGGTTGACTACAGGTATGCTTTATCTCAGTTGTTATATTTACCTAAAAACAGTAAGCAGCCATAAGTTTGTTGGTGAATTAAGAACACGCATGTGTTGCTCTGTTTGTTTTTCGCAAGTTTTGATTTCCGTTTGTATTTTATCAGAAGTTGGCGGTGCTTTAAATCATGTGGTGGTTATGGTAAAGTTGTATTTATGATGATGTTGATTTGTTTCTTAATAATCATGTGTTTATGATCATGATGTGGTGTTTACTATAATGTGGTGTTTAATAATATTACCTAATAATTATGTGGTGGTGTTTATGATCATGTTGTGATGTTTGTTAATGATATGGTGGTGTTTATGATCATGTTGTGATGTTTGTTAATGATATGGTGGTGTTTATGATCATGTATGATTGTAGTCACTTGTAGTGTTTACGAACTTTACGATCATGTATGATTGTAGTCACTTGTAGTGTTTACGAACTTTACGATCATGTGTTTGTTATTGATCATGTTGTGGTGTTTATGAGCACGTGGTGATGTTTATCTTACCTTACACGTGCCTTATGTTTTGTTCACAGATTTGTGTTGTCCACTGCACATCAAATAATTCGCAATGAGTGCAAAGAAGCGGAAGTATCTTGACGAATATATTCGATTTGGATTCGTGTCCCTCCAAAAGGGTGACACAGAGGTCCCCCAGTGTGTGATATGTTACAAGACTCTGAGCAATGATGGAATGCGGCCCTCACGCTTGGAACGCCACTTGAGGACAACACATCCTGCTCTTGCAGACAAGCCCAAGGCATTCTTTGAAACAAAAAGACACTCCCTGAAGCAAGCTAAGTTGGACGGTAGTGGGGCATTTCGGCAACAAACTTCAAAGGTTGTTGAGGCTTCCTATGAGATCGCTATGTTGATTGCAAAGAGCAAGAAGAGCCATAACATCGGAGTCTCTCTCATAAAACCAAGTATACTCCGTGCAGCAGAACTCGTTCTGGGGAAAGATAGTGCAAACAAGCTTTCCCAAATTTCACTGCCAAACGATACAGTCAAGGGAAGGATCGATGAATTGAGTCAAGACATCAAAGATCAAATTCTCGACCAAGTAAGAGATTCTCCTGTTTTTGGCATCCAGTGTGACGAAACGACTGACATCGCTCAATGTTCTCAGCTACTGATGTATGCTCGTTTCGTGTCAGGCAACAGTGTAAAAGAGGAAATGCTGTTCTGTCACCCCATGGAAAGTTGTACAACAGCAGAAGCTATTTTTCATGATGTATCAAACTTCATTCAGGAAAACCAACTTTCGTGGGACTCGCTGGTAGGGGTGTGCACTGATGGAGCTCCAGCAATGCTTGGTCTGCAGTCTGGATTCATTACAAGGGTGAAAGAAAAAAATCAATCTGTTGTAGGTACACACTGCATACTTCATCGTGAAGCCTTAGCATCCAGAACTTTACCTGCTGAAATGAGGGATGTCCTGAACGTAGCTATCAAGGTAGTCAACTTTATCAAAGCTGGAGCCTTAAACAGTCGTCTCTTCAAACTGCTGTGTAAGGATATGGAATCTGAACATGAAGCCTTGCTTTTTCACACGAACGTACGATGGCTATCAAAGGGGAACATGCTTGGACGGCTTTATGAACTACGAGAAGAAGTAGCAATATTTCTAGATTCCCAGCAGAAGGCAGATCTCCATGACAAGTTCCAGTCTGAAGGTTTTCAGCTATCTCTAGCTTACCTGGTGGACATCTTCGAAGCGTTGAATGCTCTCAACCTTAAACTACAAGGGAAAAACATCAACATCAACATCAACATCATCACGCACCACGACACCATTCGAACCTTCATGGCCAAACTCGACCTCTGGAAGTGTCGAATTCAGCAGGGAAATACAGCCAGTTTTAGTAACTTGGATTCTGCTCTCATTCAGGGTAACCTTAGTTCTGAGGTTAAGAAACAAATAATCACTCATCTAACTGACTTGAAAACAGAATTCATCAGATACTTCCCAGATATAGATGAGAAGCGTGAAGCCTGGAAATTCATCAGGAACCCATTTCAATGTGAAGTAGCTGATGTTTCGGATGAAGTGCAAGAGGAGTTTCTTGAGTTGAAGTTCAACTCCACAGCTAAGGAAGACTTCAAAGAACTGGATCTTGAGACGTTCTGGGTCAAGTACCTTCCTGTTTACCCTCTGATCTCACATCAGGCTCTTCGGATTCTAACTATGTTCGGATCCACGTATCTTTGTGAAGCTGCATTTTCCACGCTCGTTGCTGTCAAGACCAAGTACAGAAACAGGCTGAATGTTGAAGGGGACTTACGCTGTGCACACTCTGGCATTCAACCACGCATTCAAGATCTAGTAGCTAAGAAGCAGTGTCAAGTATCTCACTAATTCATACTCAATAAAGAGATTAAAAACACTTTTTTTCATTTTTCTTTAAAATCTGGGAGAGAATGTTATTTTGATGCAAGGGGGGCGTGGAGGGAAGGACCAATTCCTAGAGGGGGCATGGTAGTAAAAAGGTTAAGAGCCACTGAATTAAACGATATAAACTTCCTTGTTGGTCCGAGAGAAGAAACATCACGATTATTTTTCTACTCCCCCGACAATAGTATAAGAAATATGAACGAGGAATATGTATGTAATCAAAAAATAAAAAATATAACCATCACTATAACAGTACAGGAGAAATATATATATATATATACATATATATATATATATATATATCACACACACACAATTATATTAAATAATTAAATATATTGAAAATAAATACATTCACTTTACCTTGGACTGCATAAAAAAAAAATAAGAAAAACGAAACGTATAGCCGTCAATATAGCAGTACAGGATAAATATATATATACACAATTATGTTAATTAAATATATTGAAAATAAATACATTCACTTTGTTCTACTGCGCAAAATACTAAACTCTCACGTAATCGAGTCTACAATCACATCGTTATTGCTTTGCACTACGCAGTATACGCGGTTTAATATTATTTCACCGCTCAAGTTATTGGGAGACCTGTACTATATATAAATGGCCTTCATATCGTTCCGTACTATTTTTGTGCCCACTTTACATCCGGTTAGCAAGTTACCTTTAAATATGGCTAGAATACAATCAAAAGCACGCACAAAGAGTTCATCGTTAGCCACAACATCATTATTAAATACAAGTTTATAAACACACCTTTCCAATCGAGGATTTATTTCTATCGACCCGAGCTTTTCAATTGTGAACTCTTCTTCACACTGCATAACGGCAGTTGAAATAATCTTCTAAGTCGTTACGATAGCTGCTCATTATATAAAGAAATAGTTCTTCAGCTCTGTACCGATCAAGTGCTTTGTACCAAAGTTTATGATATTTCAAAGTCTAAACTTTTTAAATAAGAATCCAGCTCTAGACCATTCTCACCTTGTTCAGTCCTACACTCGGTAAACCCATCGAGCAGAGCTGTGTATGCATATTCAAGAACCGTATCAAAATAAAGCATATCCGTAACACGTGCGTCTAATATAGGCTTCAGCTTGCGGAATCCGACGATCTCAAACATTCTGTCGAGGATGAAACGGTTTCGCGTAGGGACAAGAGCGTTATTATCAGAAGCATTCTTCCACATCAGCCATATATCAATGCATGGCCGATCGTTATTTATACACAACGTACAAACAACGGCATATGAGGTTATGAGGGGGGTCACTAATCTGCTCTCTTGTACCTACACCTGAAGGAATTTTATAACGATCCTCACTCCACTTCTCAACTATCACGAAGATTCTATTCATTTCCTCGACACTTAAATAAACAACATTCCGTTTGTTTGTTGTCTACAAGCCGTTTCCAGTACATAGTTAACGGCACCGGATTACGCCTGAACACGCGCAACGACTTCGTCACGGACACATCGTACACGGCGTTGAGAATGCTGCTCAAAGGAAGTTCCATCGTATTCGAGGAGCGCACGTCCAGTCGTTCAAGCTCGAGATGACTATGAGCCACATGCAACGGATCGGCTCGACGGGAGGATGAGTACACCATAAGCTAATGAAACGTGTACGGCGCTGTTCCAACATGAATAGTTGTATCCCATTATATTGGGTAGGTGTTTTGAGAAATTTTCCGATACATGAAGTAATATCGGTTTTAATGTTTTATCACTCCCACTCCCCAGAATACGCACCAGACATTTTTGCATAGGGGGATTTTCACGAACTAAACACATTTTATATCGGTTTTAATGTTTTATCACTCACCAGACGTTCATTTCCACAAACTAAACATCTTCACAATCCGGTGCACTATTTGAGAGAAACATATGACCATATTTTTCCTTTTTGTTTAACAATCGATACTCGTCTCTAAAGTCTGTTAAAAACTCTCACAGGCCATTAGCCACAACCTCACTACAAACCTCGTCATGATATATATTAATATAGTGATAAAAATACTTAAGATTCTCCGTGATGACAAGATTTACATTCTCAGTCGCAGGATATGAGTAATCGGTATGATGCAACATGACATAATATCGCTTGTCACACCACTCATCAACAAGGCTCACTATCCATATCCGTTGCTTCTGCACGTGTTGTTTCTTCTACTTCACGGTATATGTAAGCTTTTATAAAGTTTAGTCCTACAACATAGTTCAATACATCACTTGTACTACGAAATCCTACAATGCACTCGCCAGAATAGCCATAGAGTATTTGTACCTCTTGCTCCTTCGCACGAATCACTGTAGCTTTAAAAGCATCAAAGGAGGGTGGAATAGGGAGTTTTTCAGTATCCACCACATCTTGACACTTTCCGAATACCATTTCATAAACGTCGAACACGCAATATTAAAGGTAGCCATTACTATTTTCTGTCTACGCGGGAGAATACACGTCTGAGGTCCAGGGCTTACTGCGATCAACTGAGCACGCAGGGAAGCCCAGGTAGTAACAGGAGTCACGTGATCAATCATACAGGTGGGCGGAGCTTAGAACTTTCTCATGTACACACGCTGGGCGGAGCTTAGAATTTTCTCCTCTGTACACACACACACACACACACAGGAGAAAGTGAAACGCTAATTGAAACACGATTTATTTAATAAACGAAATATTCAAGGTATATATATATATATATATATACACACACATACATGTAATAATTAAGTTAACAATAGACACATCAAAGATTATGGTATCCAAAGGGTACGGTATCATAGGTACCAGATACCTGGTAACGTTTTCTATAGGTGTTACGGCACACCTTTGTACCTCTAATTTCCTTCACGCCCCCCAGGTTCTGCGCCCATGGGTGCCTGCAGTTAGTTGGGGCGGCACACTAGATCCTTCAACGAATCAAAGTTAACGACCCGCCGATTCGCCTGGTTGAGCGTGATACCCTTAGCCTTCATGATATATTTCATATCCTCCCCCACCCTCACCCGTACCCCATAAGTTTTTGGCCCTGTTGAGACAAAAGAGTCGGTGTGTGCGGTGTCTCCATACTCATCCTTGATCTCATCAGTCAACTCACCGAGGAATTCACCAACAGGAGGCATGTATTCACCCTCCCTCTCTGTGAATATCACACTATCTGTATCAGCGTATAATACCCTCCGCCCAAGAGAATGCAATAAGCCCCAAAGTTTGATGGGTGCGTAGGCAGTTGTGAAGCTGGCTACAGGTATGTTTGTAACCCGTGAGGTATCTGTGGCCAATTCGGTATTGTTGTACTTTATTATGTAAGTATTACCTACATTCACGATCTCCATGACCTCTTTATCGGGAGCGTTGGCATAATCCCAGACTTCACTATAACTTTGTGCCAAATGAACGTTCCCTTTGCCAGTATTCTGTGCAAATTTTCCCCAAAGACTGTTTAGACACAACTTTGCACTAAAGCGCTTGCCAGGGTTCTTTACAATTTGGGAACGGTCAAGCTGTATACCTTCACGGTAACGTTGAATATAGGCCGACTTTTCATCTTCGGTATCAACTCCTCGCGGATACCCTGATGCTTCGACCTTATCTTTCAAAAAAGCGTTTATATATGGCGTGAAAAGGTTGGGTAGCTTCTGAAACCTCCACACCTCATGTATCTTCAATATGCTGTAGCCATGGCGAACAGCTAGATCCAGCTCTGGACTTGTATATACACCTCTAATCTTACGCTGGTGGGTTGTATGGTCACAATCACCATTGTTCTCTTCTGCGCACTTCACGCACAAGGGAAACATGAGCTTGTGATCGATAACGACGGGTAAGATCGGCATCCATAAATCGCGAGGGGGAGCACGTCTACGAAAGAAAGGCCGAAATAGTACCCGTTCAAATTTGTTGAGAACACCTCGATGGTGGGTAGGTCAGGTCCCACCAGTTTCTCAGGTGCACCTACGGGATACGGATTGTTCTTCATCACGTAGGGGTATAAAGAACAGAAGTCGTAGTAATGGAGTTTCACACCCTCCGTAGGCGGAAAGTATAGCTTGAAGGGATTTGTACGCCCTCCGAACAAGCTATCACCTCATTTGAGAGGATCCAGCACCATTGAACGCTTGATCGTGTTTATTTCTTCACGGTACTGTCCATCTGTCTCCATCCGTGCATCATACTCATGCTCCCACAAGACTGTGAGTGAACTGGGAGCCTATAAGTTGATAGTGGGTGCGGGTCCACGCAAGACAGTCGGCAGGAGATCTACCGTGGATATCTCCTGCGATTCCACACTCAGGACGGGGGCATCCGTGCCACCAGCAACCGTTAAAGGAGTACACAGTCTTCTCACCAGTGGCACGGTTTTCACTTAGACCATCAACCCAAAAAACACTACCATTAACCTTAATGGGTACTTCACCCGTGTTGCGGGCATACTTTATGTATACATCTGTCTGCTGCTGTAGGTGTGAGCCTTGTGCCCATAACTGCGGTGATTGTTTCTGTGAATAACGGCTAAGGTGTCTTTATGCATGAAGTTATTCTTGAACACCGTAAAACATAATGAGGCGATGGTGGTTGCGACTTGCAACGGATCGCATTTGAAACGGCCTATGTACATCCTTCTAAAGTCCTCGAAACATACTCTAAGCACGCGCACATCATTCACGCAATAACGCTCACATTCATCAGCTATATTATAAGGATTACATTCATTAAAACTATTGTAGTATCGGTCAAAATCTTCACGTTCATCTGTACTCATACATTCAAAGTTAAAGTAATGTTTGGGTGGAGGTAGTCCTACCTAATTTAAAGTTTCGCTAGTGAGGAACGTGTAAGGGAAATATCTTTTGAAACTTCAACGGCTACACCTATCACCTTGGATAGCTTTGCTAATTTACAAGGTGTGAATAATAAAGTGTCTTTAAACTGTACATTACCTCTTATTTGCATCTGTATTAGCTTGTTACCTCTTTTCAAGGGATCACCTGTAAATATCTCAGATGACTCGTGCTCAAGCAACTCCTTATAAAGGAACTGTGTCAAATTTTGCCCCGTTATGGGCGAGAATATACACAGTCTTTTTTTAACTTGTCCGCTAACTTGACAATATAGGACACAAAGAGTTTCACAGGGCTATCGTGGGCATTCGTTTTAAAAACGTTTGTCCGTTTACCACATTTGTGACACTCATCACACTCGATCTCCATACACTCATCACAGATAGTCTGGCTTACAAGTAAATGTGGAATAACCTCTTTGGTTTCAGCGTTCGTGTATGTTTCTATATCGTAGTACACAGTTATACAAGGGCTATTTTTAGGCTTAGCGTCTTTCATATAACATACATGCTTTACTCCACCGCCTTATATTTCTCATGGCATGTAGAACAGTGAATTTCATCACATTTATGCTTGAAATTCCCCCAATTATCCATCATATGAAACATACCACATTCACAGATTCTCATTTTCCTGCACGTGCCAATTGATTTATGGAGCTCAAAACAGTTATTATTGAAAAATGTGCGTCTACACACATCACATCCCTCTTCTCAGCTTCAACTACACGGCTTTCACATTTGGAGCTTTTACACTGCTCACATACCATGTGGCAATCTTTACAATGTTTCACTATATCATCCGCAAACTCGATACAGCCCTTACACAAATCATGATGTCGCCCATATTTTCGACTTTTATCATAACTCGCGTAAAGGTCCCTTATATTACGGGTGGGGATACGTTGTCCTGACAGACTTAAAATAAGTAGGGGCTTGTACGATCTCTCACACTGCTTTTAAAAACATACACAGTCCGACACGATCATCCATTCCAAATACAACTATACGAACATTCATTTCCTGTTCTACCCTTCTCAGCTCTTCAGGACCCATATTACAGTCAAACTCAAGTTTACAGTCTACAGCTAGTTTACGGGCACGCTCCACTACCGTAGGCAACCAAATGTTTTTGACCCGTGTATTTAGTACAGTAAACATACGGCCAAGACTACTGCTATAAAGCCGCAACCACGATCGGCGTTTATATGCCGTCTATAAATAGCCTGAGAATTGAAGTTAAGAGTATAAGGTGTGGCACTATGACCCGCAACACGGAATACACGGTCAATATTTACCGTGAAGTTGTCCATATTGAAGGCTATACTACTTTGAGAGGCCTGCATTATACGGCCTAATATATACTCTATATCTTCAGCTGCCAAACGTCTGAACGGTATTACTACCCAAAAAATCATCTACATCTCCGTCATCTGACCCGAATCCGAAGGACAGCCTCGTCCTGACTTCACGTTCGTCGCGGTTCTGAAGGGCAAACTCTACAATACGTTCAACTATGCGCCGTAGTCCGTGTTCAACACCATTGCTATACATGGATCTAGGATCAACCCTGACTATATACCGATTTCTAGTCAAGGCTGGGGTGGGGGTAGCGGTGCGCACCAACTCGAATGTTATGCCATCCTCAACAGAGAGAAGCTGCTGTGGAGGATGTACCCGGAATTGAATAAGGGGTATATTTGAGGAAGGTACTATGTGGGGTTGTGTCGTAAGACGTAGAAGGTTGGGGCTCTATTACTGGTGGTCTAACAACCGGCGCAATCCTGGCGCTTTATACCTGACGTGGGGCTCTTCATCGTGCCTCCGCTTTGAATGGCGCGTGCTACAGGTATCGCTGGTGAGGATTCGTCGCGGGGAAGGATTCTGTGATCACAACTACACTGTCGTCGGGGTCATCTGTAATATCGATGATGGGTGCTGTACCTCATCGTCATTCACGGTTCTGTGGGAGAAGAAAAAACAAAATATAAGGAGCAGCACTTAAATTTTAATATTTTGTAAATGACCCACTTAGGAGTGTGACGTGTTAGAAATGGATTCTGTAGAAAAATTCAGGTTCACGAGCCCATCCACATGTATTATATCTGGCCTACAGGATGTGGTAAAACTGTGTTGCTTAAAATCATTAAAGAAAAGGGAGAGATGTTCTCAAAATTTGTGCATAAAGTTATATGGTGCTATTCGACGTATCAGTGTTCAACGAGTACCAAGATGATATTTTGTTCCACAAAGGTGTATATGATAATTCGTTAAAGGGAAATGAACATACAGTCATTGTAATTGACGATCTCATGTTGGAGATGGATAAAACGTTTGCCGAGACATTTACAGTATTCTCCCACCATCTTAACATAAGCGTGTTCTTCATCAATCAGAATCTATTTTTCAAAAATAGATACATGCGCGATGTGTCGTTAAATACACAATATCTAGTCTTATTCGCGCAACGTAGAGATGTATCACAAATTGGGGTATTAGCCAATCAAATGTTCCCGAATCAGCGTAAGGAGTTTTTGGAAGTTTATAAAGAAGCTACAAGCCCGCGTTACGGATATTTGCACCTTCGCGAAACACGTTTAGGGTGCTTCTAAGAACGAATATATTTCCAAACGAGCCTGAAACGGTGTATATTCCAGAATGACAAAGAGGCTAAAGAAATACCATGAATTAATAAAAATCTATCATCGACTGCCCCGGGCAATGCAGCAGATGTTTGCTAAAAATATCGACTCCGACTTTTTAAAATGCATCTGTGAAATCTGTCTTAACGTTATAAATTGCAATGTATCAATGAAACCACCTCAGAAGGCTCGCCTACGCCGTTACAAGAACATAATACGTGCACTCGCTCGTAAAAGTCAAACTGTAGGGAAGAAAAAACGAATTATTGTACAAAGAGGAGGGTCATTCCTCCCCATCTTATTTTCAGTTTTGGGTCCTTTACTGACTAGATTAATATAATGAAGAAAGTGGTAGTGATTCCACACGAGGTGTATGCTTCACTGCAAAGTTCAAAGAATCCAGACACGGATCTAGATCCCCGTAAAAGCAGGCTTAAAAGAATGGAAAGCGAATTGCTAGCCCTATTAAACAGTGAAAAAACACCTGATGAGAAAAGAATCTTATACCAAGAAGCTCTGCAGAAATTTCTTCACGAGTACGAAAATTATAAGAACCCGACAGAGATTCCCGTGGTTATTAGGCACAGCACGGGGAACGATGGACATGGTGACATAGGACCTGTGTCCGACGATAGAGCTGACCAACCAAAGATTAATGGGTCGCCACACAACATATCGAGCATGTATTAAAAAGCACCCTCCCACATACATTGAGGAATAAAGGTTTAAGTCTTTATAATCTATTGAATGAGGACCCCGCCATACAATGGACCGATACAGGTGAGATCATTGTGGAAGGAGCAAAGGTACAGGGATCGAATATCGTAGACATCGTCCATGATCTGGTGAGAAAGTGGGATAGGCCCTCACCATCAGGATGGAAGCATATTAAAGCAAGACTACAACAAATAAATGTCCCCAAAACAATGATAGGAAATCTGAACAGGTTAAAAGACTTGGAACATGCGTCGCACGTGACACAATTGAAGACGCCATCACCCCCGGCGGTAACACCTTTGAAGAGGAGAAAGAAGAGGTTAAACAACGGTCAACCCTACCCACGTGCCTCTAAAATACGCAAATGGCTAACATATTAAGAAGACGTTTTATGACATTTCTAACCCAGCCTCCTACGGAGGCGTAGATAGACTGTACAGAAGTGTTTACGGAGTAGGAAAAAAGATGTTGAGAGATTTTTGCGGGAGCAGGACGCTTATACACTTCATAAGCCTGTGAGAAAAAGGTTTAAAACAGCCAAGACAACAGCTGCTTCGATTGACTCTATTTGGCAAGCAGATTTAACAGACATGCAAAGATATTCTGTGTATAACGATGGTTACCGCTACATTCTATTCATAATAGATGTATTCTCTAGATATCTGTGGCTAATTCCTCTGAAAAATAAATCACCTGAAACAGTTGCTAAAGCCACCAAAACGCTGATGTTAAAAGAAAACAGGGTTCCTGGCTATTTTTGTACGAATATGGGGAAGGAATTTATAGGCCGTGCTTTTCAGAACATGTTGACAGAGTTTAATATCAGCTATTACACTACCAATTCTATACATGAGGCTTCTTTAGCTGAAAGAGTTCAACGTACCATAAAGGAACGCATGCACCGCTATTTTACACAAAAAAACACACAAATTTCTAGACATTCTGGAATCATTGGCCTCATCCTACAACCGCTCACACCATCGCACGATTGGGACAACACCTAACGAGGTTTTAGAAAGAGGTACGCGCCCAGAGGTGAGAAGAGATGGAACAGCACCACACTCTGCCCCCAGCTCAAGTTTCTATTGAACACAGTAACTTTATTACAATTAACCCTTTAAACACAGTTCCCCGAGTGCCCCTATAGAATTCGTGATACCCAGCTCAGGCCCTTACTTTTTTATTCAAGCTGTGTGCACATGTACGCTAAACTACGTATAGCCCATTCTGCTGGAACGGACTGCGATGACAAATATGCTGTATACCCTGAAACAAACTTTCTGCACTCCATATTCAACCAGTGTGACGTATATTTAAATCAGGTCAAATATCGGCAGGCACGGGGTACTATCACCTACGAGCCTATCTGGAAAATGTCCAACTTTTCCAAAGAAGCGAAGGATACCTTTTTAAATGCCGAGGGATATTAGCAAAGTAAAGACGAAAGTAGTATAAAGGACAAATTTAAAAATTCTAAAAAGAAGATATACAAGTGTTTTGAACGCCTGCATACAGATTTTATATTCCAGGAGAAGTTGCTTGTGAATGGGGTAGATATGAAAATAAAGCTCACCCGCAAGAATCCTGAGATCTGCTTAAATCTGGATGCTGATCAAGAAAACCCGTTGTGGTTCACATTATGGAGACATACCTCCGCGTACGTCGAGTGAAATTAAGTTCACCAAAACAACTAGAAATTGAGAAAAGTTTACTAAACGCCACAGCAAAATATCCTATTAACAGAGTAGAAATCAAACTATACACGGTGCCAGCAGGGTTGGCATCGAAACAGATAGAAAACATCGCCCTGGGAAATCTTCCTAAAAGGATATTAATTGGAATGCAGAACCATGCTTCGGTGAATGGAAAATATAAAAAGAGCTCCTTTAAATTCAAGAATTTCGGCCTTAAAAATATAACTCTATACGTTAATGGCATTGCGTTGGGAGGAACATTGAATACGGACTATTAATCAGATGCTGTGTTAGCGCTTTGCGCGAGAGCATATATTAATCTGGCCCATATTGCAGGTGATTGTGATGAGCTCGGGAATGGAGTAACGCAGAAGGAATTCATTGATCAATTTAACCTTTATCCGTTTGACATCACACATGACTTATCTGCTAGCGTAAACACACATTTAAGTCCACAACAGAGTGGAAACATCTCAGTCAGGTTGGAATTCACCAAGCCCATAAACGCGCCTATTAGTGTACTAGTATACCTCGAGTCACAAGCCCTAATAGAAGTAGACAAATTTAGGGGCGTTATCACTAATTTTTAAAATGGATGCGAATACACTTCAGAGAGTAATAAATAGTGAACGAATCACACGTTCTAAATTTATTGGTGTGTTTGCGAAGAATGAAACGTTGAATTTGTCAACTACGCGAGATTGCGGTAGTCTTATTATGAACACAGATGTCATTGGTAATGAAGGGATTCACTGGTTTGCAATCTATTTTAAAAATAGGGACCGCCTGTACTATTTTGACTCACTCGGGACTCAACCCTGGAGTGACCCTGTTATTGTAAAATTTCTCGATCAGTTGCATATCCCCGAAGTTGTATAGAACCCATTCCGGCTACAAAGATATTTTAGTAATACATGTGGGATGTACTGCCTTTCATTTCTCATGCATATGTCACGTGGTAGAGAATTTATAAATTTTTAAAATTTATTCGACCAGTGTCACTCAACAAAACGATGAAATGGTATGCAGACAGATAAAAAGCCGTTTTCCGATTGTGCGTACTCGTTGTATAGTATGATGATTTGTTCGTGTGTATATACATACAGGGTGGGGCACGGGAACCAAGTGTTTTTGGAATAATCAGGAAAATGATATTTATTTTTGTAAAGAAAATATATTGGTAGAACAACATTCGTAAGAACATAGCATTTCATGTCATAATAATCATGTACCGAAAATTATATCTGGCATATGATGTCCTTGGCCGTCGACGCATTGTTGAAGGCGTTTACGAAAATTGGCCTCCACTCTTCCCAGCAGGTCTCTGTTGATTTGGATGATTTGTTGACGGATCGCTTCCTTCAATGCATCTAATGTACGGGGCTTGTCCTCGTAGACACGTGACTTGAGGTACCCCCATAGAAAGAAGTCACATGTGGACAAGTCAGGGGACCGAGGGGGCCATGCAATGTCACCAAATCTCGAAATGAGATGGTTGGGAAACAGGGGCGAAGAACAGCCATTGACGCTCTGGTGGTGTGTGGCGTGGCCCCATCTTGCTGAAACCACAAATGTCGACGAGCAATACGCCTTCTTCGTAACTCAGGGATGAAAAAGGTGTTCACCATCTCAATGTAACGCCCAGATGTTATGGTAACGGTAACCCCATTTTGTTCGAAGAAATAGGGACCGATGACGCCAAACTTTCCCACCGCGCACCAAACTGTAACCTTAGGGCTATGCAGCGGTTTTTCATGGAGTTGTCGCGGATTTCAGCAGCCCAATACCGACAGTTTTGATTGTTGACGGCCCCATTAAGGTGGAAATGGGCTTCATCACTCATTACCACCATCATGTTTTCATTCTGCTCATAAAGTGCAAGCATTTCCTGTGCAAAATTCAGTCGTTGGGGGCAATCGCTTACATTCAATTCCTGCACCATCGCTAACTTGTATGGGTGAAAATGTAATTCTTCATGCAAAATCCGTCTAACAGTACGATTGCTGATTCAGAGTGCAGCTGAATGTCTCCGAGCAGAGCGGCCTGGGCTTTGCAACATCGCTTGTCTGACCCTTTCAACGTTCTCTGGAGTACGCACAGTGCGTTGCGGCCCCTTCGGTTTTGTTTTCATTATTGAGCCTCCTGTTCGAAGATTGTTAACCCAACGTAAGATTGTGTCACGAGCGGGAACAGAGTCATTTCGATGAATGTTGAATCTGCGGCGAAACGCACGCTGAACTGCTGTCACTGACTCGCCACTCCTAACAAAATGATCATACGCGAACATGTGGTGTTCTAACGTCCACTGCTCCATGATGGCACCTGAAAGATAAAGGTGAGTGTTAGTTAAAGTTAAATGCTATGAACCCAGGAATGGAATGCTACCTACCGCACGCCCCTCCCATTCCTAATGGCCGATTACTAGCTATTCAAAAAACACTTGATTCCCGTGCCCCACCCTATATATATATTTGTAACTAATAATGTTAGTTTGTATATTCTGTAGTTTAAGATGGTTATTGTACTAAAAACATATTTCTTTCATTTAATAAATTGATGAAAATACATTGTCTTCCCCCCCCAAAAAAAAATATCGAAAAAAAAACACTTACATTATTTCGTTAATGATGTGACAATCGTTGGGTTGACTGCTCGGTAAATCTTCTACCTCCGTATTCAGGTCCATGACATGGGATTCTTCAAAACGAAAAGATTGTATAACACGTGTCAAATCCTCATTGGACCTTAAAGGAGAAAGAATAATTCATTAGTTCATACTGAATCTTTTTTAATAAAAACCCAAAACATATACATAGTATACATACATATAGTAAGAGTATTACAATGTGAAGATATCTTTGAACCGCTCAGAGAAGTTCCTTTAAGAGATAATTTCGAATAACATTTGAATTTATAAAAAAAACATGCAAAAGATTGCTATAAAAAATTCAATGAATCAAAACAGGATTTTAGCATAATTGCAAACTAATCTATAATTGCAGTTACCTAAATGAAGTATTTTTAATGTGATGAGGTGAATTACTACAACCCTCCATATATATGATGAAATAATCCAGATCAGTGCTCTTTCTGGTATGCACATTAAACAAGTTTGCGAATAATTGGCTACAAAAAATAAAATTACATGCACTTACATTTCTACGGCAGTCCCTTGTGTCGGATCGTAAGGAGCGTCATTGCAAATATCAACGGTTTGCGTTGGGAATAATCCATCCCGGTCAGCGGCGTTAAAAAGATTAATTGTAGACAACGCTACAGTGTCACCATCTTGATATAAATCTGGTAAACTGTAAAGTTCTTGACTCATGGCGGAAGGAATGTTTATTCACTGGTGAAAATAACTGACTCCCAGCTGAAAATATTTCCTTTTATACGCATGATCCCCAAGCACCACCTCAAAAGACTAAGAGGCGGTTCGTAAGTTTAATGATTGGTTGTCAGTGTAACTGGGCGGGGCTGATAAAATTGCGTACCAATCGTAACACCTATATTATGGGTCCATGCTTTGAACGTCCTGATTGGTCGATTAATGGTGTCTCTATATTCTCTCCGTAGATTTAATGCTCACATCGTGTATTACGACTTGCAGTCTCTACCACGATAATATTTGCATTTGCGCCCATACTTTTCTCGGTTTTCCCATTTTAGAACCCACCCCTTTATGCAATATCCCTCGCAACATTGATCAACCATCTCTATCACAACAATATTTTACATTATTATTTTATGCGATCATACTATTTGATCCTTAATTTTTCCCAGTTCGGATGCAATTCGTTATAGGAATATCTTCATCAGAGCCGCGCAGCTCAGTACCACAGGAAACAAAATTAGCGCCGCTACTCTTCATAATCCTGACACTACCAGGAACAGCACAGTAACATCCGATGACACAAATATCATTAGGAATTTTTTTTTGTGCATTATTTTTTTGCGGTCATACTTTTCTCAGCTTTCCCAAGATTCCTGACTTCTGGAATTGGTTATATATATATATATGTGTGTGTGTGTGTGTTTGTGTGTGTGTGTTTTAATTACCTTTTACAGTCTCTACCACGATGGTTTGAAATATTTGCAAAATATATTTTGCTGTCATACTATTCGATCCTCAACTTTGATTAATGTATTCTGTTTGACTTTCTACTTGCCAATTCTCGCGTAGGAGTGTGATTAAACTGTGTTTAGCTTATGAAAATGAATGTCTGCTTGGGTTGGTAGATAAATGGGCGCCCAAGGTATCCTAGTGGTTAAGACGCTGGGGTGCTGGTTGAGAGATCGAGTCCGGGCGATGACATTGTAATTTCAGCCTGCTCGTGCTGCAGCTTAGTTCGGATTCAACGTTAAACTGTAGGTCTAAGACGGAGTGAAAAGCTTGATCTTTGTTGGACTTTCTCCTTTACTATCTTATCGAGAGGATTTTATAGTAAAGAAATTATAAATATTTTTGTTTTTCTTTTCATTCCTTTATATTTTTTTTAAATTTTGCTGTGACTACTTACGACCATCATAAACACGGTAAATGAAATCCAATATACTTCTGAAATTAAAGCTATGAATATTATATACATATAGAATAAACAAAACTTTGTGTGCGCGCGCGCGTGTGCCGTCTTCAGTTTTTCGATTGTGTGTGTGTATACACACACACACACACACACATATATATATATATATATATATATATATATATATATATATATATATATACACACAGTATATATATTGTTGCATTGGGAATGATAAGGAAACATTACTTAATCAAACGTTAATTTAGTCTACTGGAAAACAATCACGTGATGTTTATAAACGTATTTATGTTGTTTTAACTTCATTATGATAATAACAATGCCGCAAATAATATTTCGAGTGAAGAGAGGTTTTCTAAAGCTGTATGGTTGAATTTAGGCCAAAGGTCCTTTGCGGTCAGCTCGAGGGCACACCTGCTCTGAATTTAGGCATTTTTTCCAGAGACGCTTTCAAAGAAGGAATGAAAGTAAATAGACGGAACGACGTTTCAATAATTAGTTCTTTTGCTGTTTGTTTTTCTTTTATATACAGGGCGTCCCAAACAAATGTATACACACTTTAACAGCTGATAGCTCAATTGATGTTTCTTTCTTTCCAAGTTAAACCCATTAGAATTAATAATGGCGGTCAGACTAAGCTTTGAACAAAGGAAATTAATTCTAAAATGCTACTGGAAGTGTGAAAACGCAGTTGAAGTGCAAAGACAGTTTAGGACGGAGTTTCAAACAGATCAACCAACGCGACTTACCATCACTCTAATTAATTAGAGAAGTTTGAAGCCGATGGAACTGTTCAGAATGTCCACAAGAAGCGTTCCGGAAGACCACGGACATCGACAAGCCCCACAAAGCAAGAAAGAGTACTGGAAACGTATCACCAAAGTCCAAGAAAATCTGTGCGGCAAGCGAGTCGTGAGGTAGGAATTTCAGAATCGTCTGTCCAACGCATTTTGAAGCGCTGTCAATGGAAAAGTTACATTCCAAGATTAGTCTATGCTATTAATGAAGATGATCCGGACCGAAGAGTGGAGTATTGCGAGTGGTACTTGGCACGATGTGGATGTGGATTGGACGAAGGGGTTTCGTAGAATACCCTCCGCGTTCACCAGACCTCACACCACTAGACTTTTTATGGGGATACTTAAAAGACAAAGTCTACACTATAAAACCTGCAACAGTCGCTGAATTGAGAGCAGCCATTGAACGAGAATGCACACAAATACCAAACGAAATGTTTCGTGATGTTTGCGATTCCATTGCTTCGCGTTATCAGCAGTGCCTGGACCAGAACGGACGTCAGTTTGAAAACAGGCGTTGACAAAAACAATTAAATAATGTCTGTAGATTCTATTACATTTTGAAAATGAAATGTATTTTAATAAACACTGCCTTTATAAGTATTTAAAGTGTGTATACATTTTTTTGGGACGCCCTGTATATATATATATATATATATATTATATATATATATATATATATATATATATATATATATGTGTGTGTGTGTGTGTGTGTGTGTTATTATTTTTCTGATACAACTTGTTTTTTCATTCACTTCGTATAATGTATAGAAAGGATTGTCAAAAGTAAATAGACAAAACGACGTTTAAATAAATTACTACTTTTGCTGAACAACTTTAAAGAGAGAGTCGGTCATTATTTAATACAATTGATTGTTTGTGTGTATTTCGCCTGAACTATTATTTTGATGATTATACGTTTCGTATTTCTTATATTTCGTATTTCTTATATTTATCTTCTATATATTTCCAATAAATCGTTTGAATAAAAAAGATGTAATGGTGTTTTATTTATTTCGATTTAAATGTATTTCTTTTATTGTTAATATTGGGTTTCGTTTTAATAATTAGCTCTTGTTGAATAACTTTAAGGAGAAAGTCAATCTTGCTTTTAATAAATAAAAACATTATTTGGCAACTCGTGTGAATTAAGATAAATGGTGGTATCTGCAAACTCAACCCAATAAGATAGATCTCAACATAATTAAAATAAATGCTGGTATCTGGTAATCCCTTCATATAAATAAAAACATTATTTGGCAACTCTTATAAATAAAATAAATGGTGGTATCTAGCAACTCACCCTAATAAGGTATACCTGAACAATTAAAATAAATGGTGGTATCTGGTAACTCCCTCCATATATAAATAAGTGATATCTGGCAACTCACGATCCTCTATATAACACCTACTTGGCCCTTGGACGCTCATAATGCTGCCGACTCCGGTGGAATAAAGAACTCTCTCTCCTTCCTTCTTACGTTAAGCCTTAGGTTAGGTCTCCCTTTGGGGGGTGA
This sequence comes from Bathynomus jamesi, assembly GCA_023014485.1. Lineage (NCBI taxonomy): Eukaryota > Metazoa > Arthropoda > Malacostraca > Isopoda > Cirolanidae > Bathynomus > Bathynomus jamesi. Next base: position 192,172 of record JAJOZX010007230.1, read on the forward strand.
GGACATCTCACCTTCTCCCCCAAAGACCTCCTCCGTCTCCTTTCTCTTCCTCTCTTAGGTTAAGGCTGCCCCTTTGGGGGGAGGTCATCCTCCCTTCGCCCCCCGAAGCTCCCTCCCCTCTCCCCCTTTGCAACAATGAGTTGTTGCATTACCCTACCCCCCTTTGCAACATTGAATTGGTGTATACCCCTCCCCCTTCATTGCATACCCTCACCCTTTGTTGCATACCCCTTTGCAACATTGAAACATTCTTGCACGTTCATTTTTCGCCCATACTACTTAGGGCAACCAAGCTTATCCCTAACCTAAGATTGGAATACAGGGATACATTAAAGGAATTAGGCATGTTTAGTTTTGAGAGACGTTGTATGAGGGCAGATATGATACAAATGTTAAAAATATTTTCAGGTTTGGACAATTTAGATGTACGTACGTAACTTTTTCTCACTAGATACTGATGGGATAACTCGTGGACATGAGAAAATTAGAAAACAGACTTCTAGACTTGATCTGCGAAAATACTTTTTCAGTCATAGAGTAGCAGATTTTTGGAATGACTTGCCATATGATGTGCTAAACAGTAGCACATTAGTTAATTTGGATCGCCTGAAGATCAGGGCCCCAGCCTCCTTTAGTTAGCTTTATAAGGCTAACTAACGAAAATATTACAACCTAACCTAACCAATCGTCAAGGGCGTACAGTTGACCTAACGATTGGTTAGGTTAGGTCGTGATATTTTCGTTAGTTAGCCTTATAAGGCTAACTAACGAAGGCTGGGGGCCCTGATCTTCAGGTGATCCATGTAATGATTCAGATAAGAGTTACGTGGTGAGCTCGAAAGTGTATTTACATTACATTTCATTTGGAAAACATGAGGCCACTCGGGTCTATCGAGGCTTTCCAAGTCATGAGCTATATTTTATAATAATAATAAAAATGTGCAAAATGTTAATCTCAAGTCAGCTAATTATTAACATACATCTATTTATAGAGCTACCAAAGTAGCCTACATAACTTAAGCTAAGAATATACACTATTTACAATCTACAAACTGTCTCTTTTATTCATGAAAGCATCCAAATTTCGGATTACCTGAAGATCAGGGCCCCCAGCATTCGTTAGTTAGCCTTATAAGGCTGACTAACGAAAATATCACGACTTGACCTAATCAATCGTCAAGGGCGTACAGTTGACCTAACGATTGGTTAGGTTGAGTCGTGATATTTTCGTTAGTTAGCCTTATAAGGCTAACTAAAGAAGACTGGGGGCCCTGATCTTCAGGTGATCCCAAATTTTTCTTAAAACTAACTAATGAGCTACTATTTACTACGTTATATGGCAAGTCATTTCAAGAATCTACTACTCTGACTGAAAAAAGTATTTTCGTAGATCCAGTCTACAAGTCTGTTTTTCCATCAGCCTAATAAGAAAAAGTTATTTACATCTCAATTGTCAAAACCTGAAACATTTTGAACATCTGTGTCATATCTCCCCTCATACAATGTGTCTCAAAACTAAACATGCCCAATTCCTTTAATTTTTCCCTGTATTCCAATCTTCTTAGGTTAGGGATAAGCTTGGTTGCTCTACGTTGCACACCGTCGTGCATATCAATATTATGTCTAAGGTGAGGGGATCAAGTTTGAATGCAGTATTTTAAGCGAGACCTGATGTAAAAATTACATAATTTACGGATGACTTCCTTATTCTTGTAACTAACATTCTTCCTAATAATACACAACATTTTATTTGCCTTATTTCTATCCTCTAAGCACTGCTTAGAAAATTTTAGATCACTACCAACTATAACGCAAATATATCTTTCTTGTCTAACATCCTCTAACCATTTTTCTCGCGCCTCCTAATTAAAGTTTTCGTTATTTCTACCAAAATGGATAACTTTGAATTCTGGAACAATGAATTCCATCTGCCATTATTATTACAAAAGTAACTTAGCTTAGTAGAAGAGTTAACACCAACGTACATTTTTAAATTAATGATAATTAATCAGTTAATCACTAAATGATAAACACGAGTAAAAAAAAATGTACGGAGCGACGTTAAACACATCAGCTCGATACGGAGTCTCGAGGACTGTAAATAACTTCTTATCACTTTTAGTTTTCAGGTTTTTATGGGTAAAATTCCACTTAATTGTCTCACTTAATTATTACTGTTTCTGCCCAGTGACACTCATGCATGTACCTGTGTGTTTATATAGCACAGCCACCTTTTCGTCTTTGTGTTCTGTCAGCTCGTGGTATGATATTAACCATCGCTTCGCGTTTCTTTTTATCAATACGATATTCACAAATTTCAGTGACACTATGTCAGCCCTTGTTTCATCCATATATCCCTTCAGGTATGAAGCTTTGTTAAGCGAGTGGTTCGATTTTAGTTCTTGAATATTTGCCAAAACCGTATTTGTTTTCAATTTGTTTTGTCCTTTGTGCATATCAAATTCGTTATCCTCCAGTATCTTGCGTTTCGTAGCCCAGTGGTCCTCCGAGAAAAAGATCCGTTCCTGTTTACCTGTTCTGGTAGCTTCTTACCTGATAACCGTGTATGTATATATATATATATATATATATATATATATATACACGTAAAGAACGACGCTTGTATAGAAGAACGTTCCGCGCAAGATGAGGGGGGAGAACGAACAAATTAAAAAATGAGGTAACCACCCGGGAATCGAACCCGGGATCTTCCGATTGCTCCCTCAGGGCATTGGTTTCTGCGCGTATGTAGGAGAATTACGACTTCTGATTGAGTGAGGCCCATGGTGTAGTGGTTATCATATCTGACCGGCAATCGGAAGATCCCGGGTTCGATTCCCGGGTGGTTACCTCATTTTTTCATTTGTTCGTTCTCCCTCCTCATCTTGCGCGGAACGTTCTTCTATACAAGCGTCGTTCTTTACGTTAATTATACTGTGTTGTTTGCAGTTGAAATATATATATATATATATATATATGGGGAGGAGATTGTAGACACCAATCGACCAAGAAAGTACTCCAGGGAGGACATTAGGCAGGAGACAGGAAGTGCTGGAACTTCCGTTTCTCCTGTCACTGCTCTCCTCAGCTAATCTTTTTCCGTGTCTCATCTACCCTGTGAGCAGCGCACGGTCTGCGCACCATGCTCTCAAACATACTTCTCCCCCTATTCTTCACTACACACACGCATGCATTTTACACATTACACAATCTTTTAAAAATTAAAAAAAAGTCATCGTGGGCCTCAGCGTCCTTAATTTCGGCTTTTTCTTGTATAGCGGGGGAGGGGGGGGGGTAATTTTAGCGGACGCTCACCCTTGGCTCCTCCTTCCTACATAAAAAAATATATGTACAGTATATATATATATACACACACACACACACACACACACACACAAACAGGTTCGCTCGTAGGGAGCTTAAGTTTCAGAAGGAAAAGGGATATAAAGGCTGCCTGACGAAGCATTTATACTAGTCAACGTTTCTGGGGAATTTCCCATTTTCAGGGCTAAAATTTAAAACACGCGTATTAAAAAGGTGATTACAGCAATTACAAATAACATTTTAAATAGTTTACGCTATGTTACATTAATAATAAAAGTTAAAATACGTTGTTTGAATAAAGAAGATAATCACACGCCTTTTGTCATGCCTCTCATTCGTGCTGTAAATTCTCATTCTCTTCATTCAAGCAACGCATTTTAACTTATTTTACAAGTGCGAACTGCTTAAAATTTCATTTCTATTTGTTTTAAATTGTAGCCTTGAAGATGGGAAATTCTCCCGAAACGTTGGCCAATATAAATGCCAATATAAATCGTCAAGGGCGGACAGTCGATTTAGGTTAATTTAATGCCCGGTTAGGTCAACTGTCCGCCCTTGACGATTGGTTAGGTTAAGTCGTGATATGAGGATCCACTCATGGCTGGTCTACCTGTGTTCGTAATTGTGTATTGTGCATGTCCTCCGTGGTGGCAGAGGGGACCTACAATTTTACGTGGGTTCCGAACCACAAAGAACATAAGAACGTATGAAATTTTTATAGTGGGCACACTAGGGACCACTTCGACCCATGGAGGTGGCTCCACTATGTAAAAACTGCCTGTACATTGGGAACAACCAATTTTTACAAAACTAAATAATTAGCAATTTAAAACTAATTAATTATCAATTTAAAACTAAAGATAGAATCTCTGGATCCAGAGGATCAAGTCATAATAGACTACTATCCACAAATATATTACACTCTATAATCTATATCCGTTTATAACCGACATGCAAATATATCAGATCCAAAGAATCCAATTTCATTACGGTATCCATCAATACCAGTATCTTGCCAACCAAAAATAAGTCACGGTCCATATCAATTGCGGACCAAGTCACAATTTACAACCATATACATTACAATGTATATACTTAGGAGGAAAAGTGTAGGTGTGGCTGTAAAGACTACAGTAATGTAGAAATGTGTGTGCACCCATTATGGGTTTCCCATTTAAAGGTGTTTGTGGGGCAAGTGAAGATCATGAGTTTTTCAATACCTCACAGTACTATGGGGGGCACCGCTCGGCAGAGGAATATATCTAAATGGGGTGTGTAAGGACAGAGAGTATCCCCTAACCCAAGATGCTGCCTCCCTATATCCCACAACACTTGTAAAACTATGTTTTCTTAAATTTGTTCTACATCGTGGCTTAAATAATTGCATACCTCTAGTCTAGTTATTGTGATCTTTAATGAAAAGAGAATCAAAATCTATCTTATCCAACCCTTAATTTTACTACCTTACACTATACCCAATCTATCAACATATGCGTCCAATCGATTTTTAAACATGTTTAAAGGCGTGCTACTAATTACTTCTACCGGCAAACTGTTCCAGCTATTTACTATTCTATGCGTAAAAAAGTTTTTGGCAACTCCTGTCTCGAACCTTCTACTTGTCAACTTACACCCGTTATTTCTAGTCCTATTATATTGAGATATTTCGAAAAAGCTATCTCTATCTACGTTATCGAACCCATTCATAATTTTGAAAACCTGGATTAGATCACCCTTTAGCCTCCTAGTCTCGAGTGTAGTCAATTTTAACTCCTTAAGCCTATCTTCGTACGACTTTGACCTAAGCGACGGAATCATCTTAGTTACTCGTCTTTGAACTCTTTCGATTTTGTCTATCTCTTTGCGGATTCCAAAATTGGATCGCGTACTCCAAATGGGGTCTAACTAATGATTTATAAAGAGGAACTATAATATCGCGCGATTTGTACTCAAAATTCCGAGCTATAAAACCTAACACTTTGTTCGCTTTATTGACCGCTGCTGTACTTGTTTCGCTACTTTTGAATCACCAGTGACTATAACTCCTAAATCTTTTTCATGCTCTACGCTTGTTAACTCTTTCCCTGACATACTATACGCAAAATTAACGTTACGCGAACCTATATGTAAAATTTTTGCGCTTATCGACGTTAAATCTCATTTGCCATGTGACTGACCAATCAACGATTTTATTCAGATCATTCTGGATTTTACCTCTATCTTCGTCATTAATCGTCCTACCACCCAGCTTCGTGTTATCCGCAAACTTTGAAACTGTACTGATTAGGCCGACATTTAAATCGTTAATATATATAATATAGGCCGACATCTAAATCGTTAATATACTGTATATAAGAAAAAGCAAGGGGCCCAATACAGAACCCTGAGGAACGCCACTCGCTACATTAGCCCAACACGACTCCGCTCCATCAACGACCACCCTCTGTTTTCTACCTCGCAACACTCTTCTATCCAATTTATTACTACACCCCTGATTCCATGAGCCTTAGTTTCCTCAATGAGTCTTTTGTGCGGTACGGTGTCAAACGCTTTTTGAAAATCTAAATACACTACATCAACCGCCCGATGACTATCGTAAACATCAACCACGCTTTGAAAAATTTCTAAAAGATTAGTTAAGCAAGATTTGTTTCGCCTTACACCGTGCTGCGTATTTCTAACTAAGTTATACAATTCTAAGTGTTCGACTATACGATCCCTAATTATTGATTCCAGTAGCTTACCTACAACAGACGTCAAACTGATTGGCCTATAATTTCCCGCCGCACCTTTATCGCCTTTTTTAAAGATAGGTGTTACGTTTGCTTACTTGAAATTATCTGGTACGCACCCTTCAGAAATAGACGCATTAAAAATCTTCGTTAGCGGCACAACAATTCTATCTTAATTCTTTTAGTTGTATGGGATATATGGAATCTGGCCTCGGTGATTTACGCGTTTTCATTTTATCAATATAGCGCATTACCTCCCTTTCACTAACCACAATATTATCCAAAATACTACCATTATCAAAAGGTATTATGTCTATGACCGTAAGGATATTCGTTACATCTTCTATAGTAAAAACTGACGTAAAGAATTTGTTTAGCAAGGTAGCCATTTCCTTGTTTTCAGAAACTAGATCTCCGTTAACATTTTTTAACGGCCCCAAGACACTTTTTACTGGATTTCTATTGTTGACGTATTGAAAGAATCGCTTGGGGGCTTCCTTTATCGTCACGAGCTATGAAGATTTCAAATTCGCGCTTGGACTTTTTTATTACACTTTTCGCTTCACGCCTTAGAGATATGTAGTTGTTTCGTAACCACAAATTGTCTTTATCGCACTTATGTAGCCTATAAGCCCTATCTCTACTCTTTATAATGTCTCCTACTCTAGAAGTAAACCACAAGGGCTTGTTATTTACTTTCGCACGCTTAATGTTGTACAGTACACATTCCTCATTTATAGTCCTGAATACTGTTTCAAACGATTCCCACATTAGTTTTGCGTTGGAGTTCCCCATATATATTATATATATATATATATATATATATATATATATATATATATATTATAATGTATGTATGCAGACAAATTTAATTATGAACAGCTGCGTTCGTTTCTGGAAAATTTCGTTTGGGGAATTCTCGCATTGAACATGTTCTGAACAGAATTTCGGAGCCAGAAACTCCCAGAAATATATTGATCTTAAATTCAAAATTGTCTGGATTATCTCCTATTCATAATAAATATATATATATATATATATATATATATATATATATATATATATAATACACCCGAAGCTAGGATCTATGGAGCTGAAATTTTAATGAATGACTTAGCTGTATTCATAGTTTGACCTAGAATATACGTACGTGATACTTCTCTTTTTAACTTAATCTTAAAAACTTGAATTACAATATTCTGCTTACGACATCTTCAATTTATTTTACCAATTTTGTATTTCTATTTATTTTCTGATGATTTGTTAAGCATTTGTGCCTCGTACAACTATTCCATTAGTTAATTTACGAGAATCTCAGAGAGAGAAATAGCCTTCAGTCTGAAGTGTTAATTTTATTTTGAAAATACATACATAAAACTGTATAAAAGGACATTTCATTGTCAGACATGATTATACAGACTGTCGGAGATGAATCTACAGTGAAGTATTTAACAAAGTGTTAATAATAATATGTTTGGGGTTGCTTAACCTCCTTCATAACGAAAACAAAAATGGCTCTGTGATGGAGGGGATCTACAGCTTTACGTGGGATTCGAACCATCTCTACATCATCAGAACAGAGAGGGAAACGGTTCCCCATCCAATTATTGATCAGACCCAACGTCGCTTAACCCCGCTTATCTAACGGAAAGCGGAGTCGCGACGTGTCCACGACTTACCCTATAAACAAAGTATGAACAAAGTTAACTAATCTTCATTGATTTTACTCATCAAATGATTTGTCGAAGAAAGTGAACACACTTTCCTCATAAAATGTTAAATAAAATGAACGTAACTTATAATTAGTTGAGAAGCCGGAGCCTCTCTCTCTCTCTTCTCTCTCTCTCTCTCTCTCTCTCTCTCTCTCTCGCTCTTTTCTGCTCGAGTCGAGAGAGAGAGAGAGAGAGAGAGAAAGATAAACCGCGCACCAGAATGTGCTGAAGCGGAGAATTTTTTTTTTTTACTTCTTGGTGACTTAATTACTCGCTATTATACTTGTAGCTAATAATTAAAACGTAAGTTGAAGACTTACTGAATTCTATATCAACTGCACTGCCGTAGTTTTGTTTGTCATTTAGAAATGGTGTAGCAAAATTTTCTCTCATTTTTGTAAATTGTAATGTTTTTTATATCAAAAAGGCTTTAATATACATTACTCATACTCTAACCTTTGCGTTATTTTATGCTACACATAGTGCTTATGCGAAAATCGGGGCACCCTGAAAATTTTGAGGGCAAATCCCCCCCCCACTCCCCCAGTAAAGTGCCATCCCATACGCCTATGCATGTACTTAACCTTTTGTCGCGCAGTGTGACTTTGCTGATTTTGTTCCGTTACGCCAACGATATTATTTAGTCTCGGAAAGACCTCTGTGCGGTAAAGGGTTAAGGGACGTTTGCTTAATCCTTTGTTGCACAGAGGTCTTTCCGAGACAATAAAATCGTCTGGCGTTAGCCAAAACAAAATCGGTAGTCACACTGTCCGTCAAAGGGTTGAAAAATCGGCAAAATATATTTTGTCTAAACCGCTCTCAAATTAGTGATTATTATTTTCACCAAATTTTTATTTGAGAAGTTGTGTTTCGAAAACAAAATTAAAAAATTAAAGGATGTTTTTAATTTTTTTTTTATAACTTTATCCGTAAAAAAGAGTATTGATGAACGGGAAACGAAATATATATATATATATATATATATATATTGTATTTTAATTAACAAAGTTTTATTTTTTTATTTTATCGTCTCTACACTGTTCACCGACGTGAAAAGGGCGACAAATCAATTTAAATGCAGTATATGTGACTTCGTTAAAGTGTAGGTTACATGAGGGAGAGAGAGAGAGAGGGTGTATACCCCTTATATGGTACTGTTTTAGCAGTTAACAGTTTAAATAATTTTAAATATTTTATACTTTTATTACGACTCAAGATTTTGTGTAAATTTCGTTTTCATATTTTTTATATTAAAAAAAATATATATAAAAATATAACGCTTTTACGTTTACGAAAGTACTTTTATCGCCCTTCACTAAAATTAATTTGTAATTTCTTATAACGGAAGTGTATTAATCATAATAGAAAACATAATTTCCCTGCTGTAAAGAATATTTGTACTAATTTGTACACCTACAAATAAAATTAAATATTACAAGGTGCTATCAACAGGGTTGAAAAAGGAATTTTCATCTTTGTCCCTAAAAAATCAAATTCCGGCCCCTTAAGCTTAATCTTGTAAGCTTAACTGAGTTTAAAATTAAGCGAATTTAAGAAATTGCACAACACCAGAGAGACAGACTTCTGTATTGCTTCGTAAGAGGAATTAGAATGTCTTTGTGAACGGTCTCAACATGCACGGACCAATCTCCGCAAATCCTTCCAAATCCTTCTTGTCTCGTTGTTTTCAGGTTTAAAAGTCCAAAAACTAAAAAAGGAACACTCATTCATTACTTCCCAAAAAGTATTTGAAGAAAGGCAAGACACTTTCATGAATACTGTATGCGCCAGTACAGGCAGTTACAGTAAATCTGTCACATGGATTACTGGATTACTAGACTGTATCTACTGTATGAGTATCTACACTCAGGCAGGGGTGGGGAAACTTTTCAGTACCAAGGGCGAAAATCGATAACATAAACACCACCGCGGGCGTCTGGCAAATTTTAAGCTTATATACAGCGTGTCCCAAAGAAATGTATACCCACTTTGTTCGATAATACCAGCTATGAGGATAATAAATATATTACTTTTTATATGATTTTTAATAAAGAATTTTCTCCTGAATCTAAATATGTAATTAGTTTTATTAAAAACTGAAGAACAAAAACGTTACAGATGTTTAAATTATAATTATTATTTTCGAGACTTCATGTGCGATATTTTCTATTTTAACCGACTGTTTTGAGATACTTATGTTTAGTGTTGATATTGAAGCATAAATGTTGTAATTATTAGTTAATTCAAAAAATTTACAAATTCCATGGTTAAATGACACTTTATCTAAGATGTTCGACGTCTTCCAGAACATTGTTTTTGTAAGTTTTGCACAGTGCCGTCGGTTTCAAACTTATCTCGTATACGTGCAAAAATATTAGAAATATCGCACATGAAGTCTCGAAAATAATAATTATAATTTAAACATCTGTAACTTATTTGTTTTCAATTTTTAATAAAAATAATTACATATTTAGATTCAGGAGAAAATTCTTTATTAAAAAACATATAAAAAGTAATATATTTATTATCCTCATAGCTGGTATTATCGAACAAAGTGGGTATACATTTCTTTGGGACACGCTGTATATAAGATGTATTTTAAAAAGCTATTTGCTGGGCTGTAAATAAATAATTTTTAGTAAATAATAAATACCTAAGCGGGCGAATTGAAATTAGCTCGTGGGCGAAATTTCGCCCGCGGGCGAGGGTTTCCCCACCCCTGAATCTACAGGGATACTTAGCGTCTTAAACTGCGGTCTTGGTGCCACACTAAAGGTCTCTTCTCATTTAAGAGTAAAATACCTTTTAAATGAGTATATATATATATATATATATATATATATATATATATATATATATATATATATATATATATTATGTAGGAAGGAGGGGCCAAAGGTTTTTACGAGTTAAAAAACAAGTTGAAACTAGTTTAAACCACTTCAAATCGGATTTGTCTCTGCACTTGTTATTTTATACACACCCTGTAATAACATAACCTTGGTTATATATATATATATATATATATATATATATATATATAGGGTGAACCAAATGTAGGTGGACAGTAAATGATAACGTTTATTTTGAGAATACATATTTAATTTTTTTGTATACTATAATACAAAATAAAATTTAAATAAATTTAGTTATAATATTTAATATAATAAAACACAAACACCATAGTTATAATGAACACCATAGTTATAATATAATATAACACAAACCGTATTCAACCTACTGTCCACCTACTTTTGGTTCACCGTGTATATATAAAAGCAAGTTGTGTGTGATTCTGTCTGCGAGTCCGTCTGTCCGTGAACTTTTGGGTCTCTAAAAAGAGCTGAATTGGTTGGTTGGTTGGTTGGTTGGGAGTTAATAATTTTCAGTCAATAAAACTATAAAAAAAACGCAACCATGGAAATCTTAAGCTTCACAAATCTTGATACGATGGGTTCAGATGTGAAGCTTAAGATTTTCATTGATACGTTCTTTTCTATAGTTTCTATTGACCGAATAATTGAACCCCTTATCAGTAATTGGGGGGGGGGGGTCAATTATTTGGTCACTAAAACTATAGAAAAGAACGCAGCAATGAAAATCTTAACGCGCTCGAGTAAAAACTTGTTTCAACCAATCCGGAAGAGCGCGGAGTGGAGGAGAGTCCAGGTCGTTTAACGAAAGAGCGCGGAGGGGAGGAGAGTCCAGATTTTCGCTATATATGGTGAAATATCAGCAATGGTTTCAGGAGGGTGAGTAAGCGGGTTAGTTGCTACTGAGTTGAAGCAGATGGGGACAGTGGAATTGGAAGTTCTGGCGGGACGGGCTGGAGGAATAGTGAACATAGGGGGTGGAGACGACGAGAAGGTAGAGGACGGGATAGGGGGACGGTTGGATGAGGCTTGATCAGGCCTAGAATGATAGGGTGTAGAAGAAGACGGTACGGATGTGATCGAAGTCCGGGGCGGACCGGAGGTAGTCGGGCGGGAAGAGCGCAGTGTTTGAGTAACGGTAAGGCCTGGGCGTGCGAATCGGGACCTTAGGCGGGCTCTCGCTTCCTGAAAGCTGACCCTGTCAGATTCCCGGACCGACAGGACCTCACGCTCGAATAGGTAAGTCGGACAGGAAGAGGAGGCGGCGGCGTGGTCGTCTCCACAGTTGGCGCAGAGGGGAGGATTCGAACAGGAGTAACCATGTGTCGGGGACGCGCAGTTGACACAAATGCCAGGGGAACTTCGGCATGTCTTACTGACGTGTCCGAACCTCTGGCAAGTAAAACATCGGCATGATCTGGGGGTATAACGGTGGATCGAAAATTCAAGATAACCGGCCCTAATTTTCTCGGGTAACTGGGAACGAGCAAAAGTCAGGATCAATAAGGGAGATGGAATCCTTTCCCCCCTGAACCATACGGGGGAGGGGGGACGGTAAACACGGGTCACCTTCTGAGAGGAGAGGCGGGTGAGAAGATCCGACTCAGTGCATGCTCCCAGCCTTTTGGAATACTCAATCCCCGTACAAGCGTTAAAGGTAGAGTGGGGTAGACAACCCAGGGGAGCTGAAGCCAGGGTCGAGAGGGACGAAACCTTCTGGTGTTGGTCTCTGGAGGAGACTTCCACCACAAGAGAGCCATCGTTCTGGGGCCACATCTGTCGGGGATCGCCACAACGGGAAGTGAAGTCCTCGTACACCTCAAAAACATCCCGCTGTGAAAGAGGGAGAGAGACGGAAGAACTGAGGACAAGAAACCGAGGGTAATCAGGGTCAGAGTCGTCAGCCCCCTACGAAGGGGTCAAAAGACTTGCGAAAATAAGACATACGAGAAGTCTTTGAGCGAGGGGGACGCGAGTGTTCCGCAGTCCGAAAGGGATCAACCCCATCAGGATGCGGTCTTCCAGTGGTAGAGGACCCAAGGTCCAAGGAAAGAGTAAAGTCAAGGTCCAAAACAAAGCCAAATGGGGGAAAAAAAAGCCAGAAGAATTGTGGGAAAGGAGAAAGAAAGAAAAAGAAACATAAGCAGGAGATCAGTCGGGTCCCCAGACAGGTTCAATGGTCCACGAAGGCAGAGAGAGCCCTCACATCGAAGGAAGATGCATTCCCACATTGGTCACAGAGGGACGCGCCCTACGGGGCTCCAATAAACCTTAGCCTCCCCGCCCATGGCCTAAACCATTAGAGGTACAGTAAAACTAAACATACCTTACAAAAGAGAATTTAATCCTGCATTTAATGAGAAACAATTAAAACTTGTTGTTGTTGTTGTTGTTGTTGTTGTTTAGCCGATCAGCCCACCCTGATCGAGCAAGCCGGCGGCACGCAGGTAACCGATCGCCCTCTCCGGAGTGGACCAGAGGTTCAGCGCACTCGTGATGTTGTGTTGTGTTCGTTGTTGTGCTAGAGCGGTACAGTCCGTCATAATGTGTTCAATTGTTTGTGGTGTGTCTTGGCACAGGTGGCAGGTGTCGTCTATGGAGTTGTCTAGTCTGTTATATGTCCGTAAGTTGGGGTGATGTCCACATCGGAATCGTGTTAAGTTAACTCGATCCGATCTGCTCAGGCTGATCTCTGACCTGTTAATGGGCGGCGGCTTCGCACCTAGGACCGCATTCGGACCGAGTCGTGTCAGTGCTTTGTGGGTTAGGTGTGTGTGTGTGTGTTTCTGTACTGTGTGATGTCTGTGGGGCGTGGTATGGAATGGAGTATTTGGTTATAATGTCTCTCTGGTGTTACCTTAATGGTGCGAGGTGTGGTGCATGATTGTACATGTAGTGGCAAGGGTGTTGTGGGTTAGTTGTCGCTGCTGCCATGAATTGTGTTCCCCTCATGTCTAAATGTTCCCTAACTTTTAGTATTTTTGTTTCTGTGTGCAGGTGTTCTATTGGTGTTGTTTGAGTGCATCCTGTAATGATACGAAGTGCGTTGTTTTGTATTGTTTGTAAGGTGTTTATGTGTGTGTTTGAGATAATGGGTGCCCAGCATGGGCTAGCATAGTCCATAACTGAGCGAATATATTGTTTGTATATGAGTGATGTTGTTTCCTGCTGGTGTCCAAACTTTGTGCCTGTTAGTACCCTAAGCGTGTTAAGTCTTGACGTACATTTGTTTTTAATGTCCTGAATGTGGTTTGCAAAAGATAATGATGTGTTGTATGTGACACCTAGTATTTGGTTCTGTGGAGTGTGTGGAATGTTGATGTTGTTTAGTGTAAGTTGTGGAATTACCTGGTGTTTTTGTGTTGCTTGTAAGCAAGGTGATGGTTGATTTTGTGGGCGCTATTTTGAGTCTATTGTGTGTGAGCCAGTCTTGTATACTGTTTATGTATGTTGTAGGTTATTTGTAGCTGTGTCGATGTTGTTGTGGGTGGATGTTAGAGTGATATCATCTGCATATGATGATAAGGTAAGCTTGTTATCTATGGGTGTTGGAATGTCATGCATGTATAAGTTGAAGAGTGTTGGTGAGAGAACAGAGCCTTGAGGGACCCCGTTCGGAAAAAGCTTGTTTTTGGATGACTTGCCATTAAATGTGACAAGTGAGTATCTTCCTGAGAGATAGTTGCTCAGCCACCTTTGGTGTTATTGTGCATGTTGTGTTGAGTATTTTGTTTATGAGAGGGAAGCGTGGGATAGCATCAAATGCTTTACTAATGTCTATTGTTGCTAATAGTGTACGTTGAGCGTCTTCTAGAGTGATGCCATCCATGATGTGCTGCGTGAGGTTAGTGAGTAATGTCGTGGTTGAGTGGTGAGGTCTGAATCCATGTTGAGTAGGCGATAGTGGTATGTGTGGGTTGGTGATTTGTAAGATTAGTCTTTCTGTTACTTGGAAGGTGTGCATAGTAAAGTAATGGGTCTATAGGAAGCTGGTTCTGTTGGATTTTTGTTTGGTTTGAGTAGTGTAATAAGTTTACCTTGTTTCCATATGTCAGGAATAATACAGTGTTGGTATGAATATGTGCTGATATTTGTGAGAGCTAGTATTCCTTGTGGGCCCAAGTGTTTAAGGTGTATGTTAGATATGTTGTCTGGTCCAGTAGCCTTCGAATTTTTAATGTTTTTGATGATCTTGGTGGTCTGGTCTGTATTGAAGGGTGTAATGGTCGTGTCGAGTCTGTAGGTTTTCTTGTGTCTGGCTGTTTGTCTGTCTGTGTGCGTGTTTCTGGTTGTCTCTGTTTAAGTGACTTATCTTTGCGTAGTGATTAACTAGAATGTTAGCTTGTTGTGTGTATGTTGGGATATTATTTTGGCTGCGACAGATAGCCGCGTGTGAGGTGTGAATGCCGCTGTTAGAGTGGGTAATGCTGTTTATAGTCTTGTATAGCCTGTATGTATCTGTGGAGTGGTTTAGTGTTATGAATTCCCTGAATGTTTCTGTTTGTTTTTCTTTGAGTTTGTTGTTTATTTCTGTGTTGAGCTGTTGTATCTGCTGCTTTATGGCTTCTGTGTGTGGTGTTTGAGGTGTGTTATGTTCCCACCATTGGCTTCCAAGACAGCCTGAATTCGCTTTGGGTAGCTTGCCAAAAGTGACGTGAATAGATCTTGATCGTTACGCAAATTTGCTAAAACAGTTTCAATGTGTTGCGTCATTGTATCCTTCGAAAATCGATTTGCTGCAGGTTCTTGAAACGAGACACATTCAACCTTGTCCTTTATAACTGATCCAATCCCAATGTGTTCACAGACGTTCAGGTCAGGAAAATTTCCAAAGAAATCGATCTCATGGTTCCGCAACAACTGTTGAGTGGCTAATGCCTTAAAGCAGGGGGCCTTATCGTGCAGAAGTGTGACCTGATCGACATCCATAACATTGTTTGGGTTTCTTAGAAAAGGAATGACATGCTGGGATAGAATAATATCACGAAAATACTCTCCATCCCAACTCTGACCATTTGGCTTCAGCACCCACATGAGCTTCTTTGCAGTGAACAAAAACACACCAACACAGTCTGGACTTTTTAATAATTCGCGATAATGTTCATTGTCATCGACTTCATCTGGTGTTGTGGCCCACACTCGATCATTTTGGTAGTTAGGCCGACGTGTTACGTAAACAAAAAATTCATCGGAGACAGCTAAATGCATGAAATCATCCACGTCCCAATCTTCAAGTTAATGGGCAAACCACGTTCTGTCATCGATGTTAAGTTGAGGTTTTCTTGGCTTTGAAAGTTCATACCAAGGCTTTAAACCTTGCCTATGACGGTACAGTCGAATGATCTCACCACTAACGGTCTTTCCTCTCAACACTTCGATCTCTCTAGAAAGTTTAGCACAGCTGTTTTTCTGCTTACGCGTAACTGCTTTCAATGATGTCCTTTGTTTCCTGAGAGGGTGGCAAATTTGGGCGCCCTGATTTGGTTGTATCCATTTCACATTCATCCAAAGTTTTATTCCAATTTCTTTTGACGAAGTCCTCACTTCTTCGCAACTTTTTGGCAACCCATGGACGTGTTATAAAGGTGGCTCCAGCATCACAAGCTTCCCGAAATGTTATTGCTCGTGTGCGATCTATCACACGTTGCCACTCCGAATCACCAATTAATTGAGAAGCCATTATATTATCACTTTATCAGCTAGAGTAATTTTAATACCTGCAATAAATAAAGAATTTTATGTTTTTATAATCACTAAAAACTATTTCGATATAAGTAAACATGTAAGCTGCAAATGGGGGGGGGGGGGGGGCTAAGGTTTTTTGGAACCCGCTTATAGCTCCGGATAAAGCAAAGGGTGAAATGGGTGTAGAAATACATATTCAAGTGAACAAATCACGCAGCACTTATCAATTATCTATTTTTTCATTGTTTTAACACTTTATTTTCAACATTGGTCAGCGCCGCTCGTGTCACAGTGGGTAATATCCTTCCTATAAGCGAACGAAGGGACTGAGGTCGAGAGTTCGAGTTTCAATGGTGCTGATGATAATAATAATAATAATAATAAATAATAATAATAATACGGGAGTTATCGCAATGTGCCGTATGAGTTGGCCTGAGCGCTGGCCCAGTTTCTGGATCTCCTTGCTGACTGTTATTCTTTTCAACATTTACGGCAAGAATAGCGAAGTGGGTATATGTTGGGTATGTTTAAGATACGGACAAGCGCCGCAATGGGTATGGGTGCATGGTGGTAATATGTCGAATGAACACGAATAAGCCGAGATATAAATAAAAGATGGATATGAAGCGCCTTGGACAGTAGCACACAAAGATAATTCTAAGTATTTTTGTACACTTCATAAATCGATACATACATACATAGAAAAGTAAGATAATGGCTCCATTTTCTTGGTGGTGTTTCATGTCCTCACACTGTCAAAGAAAACTGCATATTTTAAGAGATACTGAACAATTTTAGTTTAATCCATATTTCTCTCTCTCTCTCTCTCTCTCTCTCTCTCTCTCTCTCTCTCTCTCTCTCTCTCCCCCCCGTTTTGGGGCCGCCGCTGTTTATCATTTACATAAATGATATCGACGGTGGCATCGTCAGTCGGATCGCCAAATTCGCTGATGACACCAAGCTTGGGGCCAATGTTGGGACGCCCGAAGCGATCGAGGAACTGCGTGCGGACCAAGGTAGGATAGGAGAGTGGTCCGAAAAATGGCAAATGCAGTTCAACTTGGGTAAATGCAAAGTGATGCACATTGGCTACGCCAATCCCAAGTCGGACTACTCGATGTTGGGTAGTAATATCGAGGTGACTGATTTAGAAAAGGACTTGGGTGTGCTAATTAGCAGCGACGTTAAGTTTACGAAACAGTGTGTAGAGGTGGAAAAGAAAGCCCAGAAACTATTGGGTTATATCAGGAGGCAGTTTCAGTTTCGGAACAAGGAGATTGTGCTCTCACTGTACAATTCCCTTGTTCGGCCGCACCTGAAGTATGCTGTGCAGTTCTGGTCGCCCACCTCAGGAAAGATATGAGAGGCTGGAGCGAGTGCAGGCGAGGGCACAAAGTTAATCCCTTCCGTTAGGCATATGGGCTACAATCGACGGTTACGTGCCCTGAACTTGTTTTCGCTTGAAAACTCGGAGGCTGCGCGGTCAACTGATCGAGGTTTTCAAGCTCTTACGCGGGTTCAACGATGTCGATTTTAGAAGTATGTTTAGTTTAAATTATAACCCAACTCGCAACAATGGTTGGAAGTTGGATTTGAAAACGGTTTAGGACTAGTGTGTGTGGGAATTACTTTACGCATAAGATCTGTGACACATGGAATAGGTTACCTTCAGAAGTTGTGAACGTTCCTCTGTGGATCAGTTCAAGAAAAGGTTAGACCAAATCTTGCACACTATTGAGTGTGTAAAGACATTAGGACCTCAGTCTGCGGAAATTTTTTCCTATGAAATAGTTAATATCTGGAACCAACTTCCTCAGAGGTTGTTCCAGTCAAAGTGTAAATGTGTTTAAAAATAGGCTAGACAAAGTACTGAATACACTCATAGTTTAAGACTAAAACATAAGAAAAACTCTGCAGGAGTTCACTTGCACGCTTGCTTGCAGGGAGGGAGCGGAGGGTGGGGAGAGAGCCTTCTACTTTTCTATCCAGTTTCTAACTACTGCTAGGATAGTTGAAAGAAAAATAAACTTTTACAAAATTTTCCCTGGCACCCGTTGCCATTGGTACCTCTCGGTATGGCCGCAAGGCCTTATGAGGTACTTCTTTCTCCTCTCTCTCTCTCTCTCTCTCTCTCCTCTCTCTCTCTCTATATATATATATATATAGATATATATATATATACCCCGCAAGGGGGTTCTAAGCTCGTGCTCTGAGTGCTCTTTGTGCTCGTTTGTACGTGCTTGTTCCTGGAGGTTCACGTGCGCCCCCCGGCCCTAGCACCCAAGGATGATGGGGCTCGACCTGCAGTCCTTGTCATCCTTGGTCTTTTTCCACTTCGACTGTCCCCTACCCTTCTTTTCCTCTGTCTTTCCTCTCACTTTTTCTTTGTTTTTCCGCTGAGATATGCCCTTTAAATAGAGGCGAATCGGTTCTTCCTGAACTAAAAAAAAAAAAAAAAAAAAATATAATATATATAATATATATATTTTTTTTCCTTTTTTTTTGTAGACAAAAGTTATCGGTACTCAGATTTGACGGACTCCTGAGTCCTAGTGGGGTGAGGGAAATAACAATTTATTTTTTATTTTTAAAAAAGTGCCGGTACTGCGTACCGCCAGAAAAAAGCTATATATGATATATATATATACACACACATAGGCTATATATAGGGTGTTCCCATAAGTCCGGTTTCATAGGAAAGTTTATTTTAAATTAAATTTACAAAAGTAATACATTACAACTAAAACAAATGGTCAAATTGACGTCTTGTTTTGAAACTTTTTTTTTTTGGTTGCAGGTAGAATAACTCGCTATGGCTAATATGGAAGTGAGTTACACTCGTGAGGAAAAGGCTAGTGTAACTCGCTTCCATATTAACCGTTGAGTGTTATTCTACCTGCCAGGGCCGTACCAACCTGTGATGGCGCCCTGTGCAAGGCACTCCTTATGCGCCCTCACCACATTAAATTTGGAAGATCTATAAATTGGTTATGATAGAAATACATAATTAAAAATGCAAATTTCATTCTACGTGGCAGCTCTAAGACCAACAATTTGGCGCCCCCCACACGTCGGCGCTCTGGGCCGCCCCACCGCTCGCCCCTGCCTTGGTTACGACCCTGCTATCTGCTACAAAAAAAAAAGTCCCAGAACAAGACATCAATTTGAACGTTCGTCTTAGTTTTAATGTATTACTTTTGTAAATTTAATTTAAAATAAATTTTCCTATGAGACGGGACTTATGGGACACCCTGTACTTACTTTAATTCGTAAGTTTTGAATAAGAATGTTTACGGAATTGTGGTGTACGAAGAATTTCAAAGTTGCTGTAGTCATTTACTCTTTATCCACTGCTATAATCGCGCGAGACAACGCCCGTCGCGAAGTGAAGATACTTAGGTCAAGGGTTCGATTCACGATGGTACGGGTAAAAATAATTTAAGAGTTAGCTCAATGGGATCGCATTCGTCTGGCCTGAGCGCTGTGCCACTTTCTGACCCTCCCAAATGATTATTTTAATCGCAGAATGACACTATAAGATCGACCGCACGCAGGATCGTCTCGCGACTCACGACTCGAGTCGCGTTTGATTTTACATTGACAGAACAAGAGCCGATCATTACCAATTAGAAATTTTTATGCTTTTCAGAAATTTTGTTTCTCTGCGAATTTTTTTCACAAATGTACAATCGATTGAAAAAATCTGGCGTCGTGAAACTAATGTTTCTTACCGATAAATACGAGTAAGAAAGTTGGAGATTCACCGCAGGATTTTTTGAACTGACTGTACATTGGTTAGGCCTCATACTAATTTAGTTTGCTCTAATATTTACTTAGTTATTTACCCTTTGAACAAAATTTATATCTAAACTGCCCTTTATCCACATCAGTTAAATACCCGCCTCTTATTATTTCCTCGTATACCCAGTATGTCTACCACAGGGTATGTCTGCCACTTACGCGTAAACAGAACTAATTTTGTATCAGAAAACTATACAGGGTGGTCAAAATTAACATGCTTGAATTCTAATCAAATTTTTATTGACAAGAAATAGAATTTAAGGCAAATATTCAGTTTCTGGACTACAAAGTCCAAATTTGCTACAAGGATCTTGATTGGCTGAAAGTTGATAACATCATCATGAGTTCTCGGTCAATCATGGCAAATGGCAAATTCTATTTATGATGTCATCAACTTTCGGCTAATCAAATCAATCCATGTAATAAATTTGTGTGTGTATATATATATGATATATATATATATATATATATATATATTATATATTATATATATATCGGGGGCCCAAAAAATGGCACAATTTTGAGAAGTGAATCTCAATAACCATTGCAGCTAGGGACTTAAAAAAAACAACCAAATGAAGATAATTCTTTTCTCTTTAAATACTTATTCTATGGCTTGATGGTTATAAGCCATATAATGCCCGAAATTGGCTTCCACAAAAAAATATATACAAAAAAAAGTGCGCATTTATATTTATTCCTTGATCCTAATTTAAAGAAATTTTTCTATTCAGACCCCTCAAGAGGGATGAGAGAATCTGATAAGAACATTATACAAACACTACGTGAAGAAAAAAGGATATCATTAAACAGAACCTTTACGAATTTCCAAATAGAAATTGGAAAAAAGAACTGTGGCGCATTTTTACAAAAACTAAAGAAACCGGCAGCAGTCAACGGCGTCTGGGAAGTGGTCGACCAGAAACTATTAGAACGCAAAAAACATTGAAAAAAGTAAATGAAATGGTTTAAGTCAAGAGGAACAACGGGAACAAGTAAAAGTGAACGTGAAGTGCGAAAGAAACCGGATTTCACGTCATCAGTACAGCGAATTATTCGCTGTACTGATGAACGTGAAATCCCGGTTTCTTTCGCAACTTCACGTTCACTTTTACTTGTTCCCGGTGTTCCTCTTGACTTAAACCATTCATTACTTTTTCAATGTTTTCTGGCGTTCTAATACTCTGGCGACCACTTCCCGGACGCCGTTGACTGCTGCCGGTTTCTTTAAGTTTTTGTAAAAAATGTGCCACAGTTCTTTTTTTCCAATTTCTATTGGAAATTCGTAAAGATTCTGTTTAATGAATATCCTTTTTCTCCGTAGTGCTTGTATAATGTCTTATCAGATTCTCTCAATCCCATCTTGAGGGGTCTGGAATAGAAAATTTCAAAAATTAGGGATCAAGGAATAAATATAAATGCGCAACTTTTTTTTGATATTTTTTTTGGAAGCCAATTTTGGGCATTATATGGGCTTATAACCATCAAGCCATAGAATAAGTATTTAAAGAGAAAAGAATTATCTTTCATTTGGTTGTTTTTTTAAGTCCCTAGCTGCAATGGTTATTGAGATATCACTTCTCAAAATTGGTGCCATTTTTATTGGGCCACCGGTATATATATACAGTGGCGACTCGTGGTATAAATGTATGGGGGTGCGATTTCATAAAATTGTACGACAACACAGACTCACAATAGGCTAGCGCGAATCCAACTGCCGCTCACAAGAGTACTTGTAACATATGCGGCTATGCCAGACGTACAATTCTAGTTAATTACAAATAAGTAATAATTTCAATAAAATACATATAAATGGTTATATCATTATTACTGAAGTAACTATTAGTAAAAATAAAGTTGTTGTTATAAAAAAAATTCGCGATTGTACTTATATTTTCATTACAACAAAAATATAATTTATATTTACTTGAGCGAAAAATCTATCGCTCCATTCGGCTGCAATATTATTTTGTATTCAAACAGCGATATGCTGTTTGAAGCTATGCTATAAGTTTAGAATATTATGTACTGTATGAAGGCTTACTCAAAATGCCTCATGAATCATGATATGCCACATGAATTTTTAAAATATATTTCAAGAATATTTATTTTAATATCTTAAAATTATTATATTTTTTATCTGTTAAATTAATATTTATCGTTTCAAGCAAGGGGGAGCGACCGCTCCATCGCTCCTATACGCCAGTCGCCACTGTATATATATATATACACACACACACAACACGAGCTATTGAAGAATAGGAACCCCAGCCTCCTTTAGTTAGCTTTATGAGGCTAACTAACGAAAATATCATGACCTAACCCAACCAATCGTCAAGGGCGTACAGTTAACCTAACGATGGTTAGTTAGGTCGTGATATTTTCGTTAGTTAGCCTTATAAGCCTAACTAAAGAAGGCTGGGGGTCCCTATTCTTCAATAGCTCATATATATATATATATAATATATATATATATATAATATATATATATATATATATATATAGGGTGTTTCACAACCAATCTGCCATACTTTGGAGGGTGATTTGGGGGGATGATATCGAGTAAAAAAGTTAATACAACATCGGTGCTATTTCCAACCGTTGCGGAGCTACGGACGTTTTAAGGTGCACGGTAAAAATAAACGAGAGTATTAATCTGATGTATTTATTGCTACATTTTATGAGATACACCTTATAAATGTTCAAAATGTCCGCCTCCGTTTTCAATGCACAGCCTTGCTCGTTCCAAACAAGAGTCCACATTAAATCATTTCGGGGTGTTCTCGTATGTAAGCAGCGGCATCCATAATCCGACGCGAGAGTTCCTCTCTCGTTTGTACTTTGGTCTTGTAGACCATCTCTTTCATAAGGCCCCATAAAAAGAAATCTAACGGGGTTAGATCCGGAGATCTCGGGGGCCACGATATGGGACCAGCACGACCAATAAATACATCAAATTAATACTCTCGTTTATTTTTTGTCCGTGCACCTTAAAGCGTCCGTAGCTCCGCAACGGTTGGAAATAGCTCCTACGTTATATTAACTTTTTTACTCTATATCACCCCCACCAAATCACCCCCCAAAAGTATGGCAGACCGGTTGTGAAACACCCCTGTAGTATATAGTGACGTTTATAAGTATTCGTACAGACAAATATTTCAAGTTATATTCGTCTTATTTTGTACCATGCATGAGATAGTTATGAAAGGTTTAATTTTTTATGTTAATTTTTTTCCAAACGAAGGTAGTTTAACTCCAACATATAATGTAAAACATCAGTGATGTACGACTCGAGACTGGTCTCGGTCTCGGTGTCGGTCTCGGGTGCTTAGGTCTCGGTCTCGGCCATGGTGGTCTCGACTACATCGCTGTGATATTCCTCAAATGCACTGAACACTTATTTTGTTTAAAGTAGGCAGTTAACTGCTGAAAAATGTCACAAACTATTAATTTGTAAATAAATTATGAGTAAATTTTGCAATTGTCACCTGATAACCTCTTTAGAATCTTTATTCCTGAATGTGAAGTACAGAACTTGGGAATTAGGCATTACACAATACTAAAAACATGCAAAAATTGCATACAGTTTCGGTTTCGGTCTCCGTCTCGAGACCGGTCTCAAGACCTTTTTTCCTGGTCTCGGGTGCTTAGGTCTCGGTTTCGGTCTCGGCTATGGTGGTCTCGACTACATCACTGTAAAATATCAAAGAATTTGAGGAAAATAAAAAAAAGTTAAAATACAAAAGTTTTCGTACATTTATTTACAAAATTTTATATTGTGTGCGCGCGCGCGCACACACATTACGCTTGAGGAATTTAAAATTTTTATCAGTAGTTGGCTGTTTAATGATTAGATACTGTTGGCAATTCTGAATTATAGAATTTTCTCTGAATCCTCATGGAAGACGGATGACAGTACAAACCATTAGCAAGCAATGGGTCGTCGTGGTAAAGAGCTGTCTACAGATCTTAAGAGATTTGTCGTTGCTGTACAGGAGCCTGGAAAGAGTTAAGGGAAATAAGAGAACTACTTCGAGTTCCATTTACGACGGTTACTGCAGTTATAAGGAAATGGAAAGGTTTTAGAACAATCAAAACTACACCAAGGTGTGGACGACTTTGCAAGATTTAAGAACGTACAGCTAGACTGATTGAAAGAATGTCTGCTACGAATCTACGAATGACTGCAGGTGATATGTGCCAACATTAGCGTAGCCAGGGGGGGGGTCAGAGGGGTCAATTGGCCCCCTTAAGCAAGAGCAATGTATCTATTTTTCCAGTTTCTCTCATTTGTGATAACAAAATTTCAATTACGTAGTTTTTATTCTTATATTTTTCAGTTTTTGAGCATTTCATATGACACTTTTGATCATATGAAAAACAGCGGCGGACGAGCTCAGTTACCTCAGTCAGCTGCAGACTTATATTTGTCTATAACGACATGCAGTCTAGCTACATGTAACTCTACCTAATCAAAGTGCGTTAATGTGAGGTTATTTTGTCTGTGAGAGATGATAATGTGTGGAATAAAGCAGTGGTTAATGTGCATAATTTTTTTTATTGGTATTCTCCTTCATACAAGTCGTTCGGGCGAATAGAGGCGAATCAACCAAAATCCCGAATGGTTAATTCATCTCTATTTGCCCGAGCGCCTCATATGACATGTCTCTATGGCGCATCGACCCCCTGTATGAAAATCCTAGCTATGCTACTGTTTGCCAAACCCTCTACTGTACGTCGTACATTGAGAAAGAATGATCTACGTGGAAGAGTTGCACAAAGAAAGCTTCTGCTTCGAAAAGCGCGTTCGGAAGCTCGTTTAACCTATTCACTGTGGCCATGATTTTTATACAAAGGGGTAACATATCATATATGACACGGCCGTAGTAAATGGGTTAAAGTACGCCAAAAATCAGAAAAATGATGGATTTGCATTATGGAAGAAAGTTCTCTGGACAGACGAGACCAAAATTGAAATATTCGGGAACAACGAGCAAACGGTATGTTTGACGAAAATCGAATACGGCATTCGAGTAAAAAACCGCATCAGATCTGTTTAATCGAGAATTTATGTTTTGATTTGAAAACGGTGTCCGCAACAAACCCTTCGAATCTGAATGAATCGCAACAATTTTCTTTAGAAGAATGGGCTAAAATTTCTACTCAGATGTCAAAACCTCGTAGAGAAATACTCAAAACGAATCATTGAAGTCATTCAAGCAAAAGGTGGACACACAACGTATTGAGTAATTTTGTAAGGAAATATATGAAAACTTTTGTGTATTATTTTTTTTTTATTTTCCTCAAATTCTTTGATATTTTATATCATGTTGGAGTTAAACTAATTTTTTTATTTGCTAAATTTTTCCAAACGAATGGTAAACTTTTCATAATTATCTTATGCATGGTACAAAAGATAAGGACGAATATAACAAATATTTCTCTGCACGAAAACTTATAAGCGCCACTACATATTTTATATGTGTGTGTGTGTGTGTGTGTGTGTCATATGACTCTAATAATCTAACCCAGGGGTTCTTAACCTCTGGGTCGCGACCCAAACTTGGGTCATTAAATTGTCATTTATCATTTATTTATGTTATCCCTAATCATTTTACCATTATTTTTTATTTTATTATCTATTACGAGTGAACTGTTTGAAGGCAATGGTCGCCGAGCTAGCCCCAGGACCAGAATTTGGATCGCAGCTTAAAAAGGTTAAGAACCCCTGAATTCTAACCTAACCTAACCTAGGGTACGCCTAACCCGAGCATACGATTCATCCAGTTTTACTAACGTAACTTACCTCGAATGGTGGTTGGAGATACTGCACCGTCTCTCAGTCCTATTCGTGTGAGCTCTGGTCTCAGGGTTCTTAAATGGTTTACTGTCAAATGTTTGAACCCTTCCTTACCTAAATCCCGGTACGATTCCCAGCCGTCCAAAATTATGCGTGTGTAACTATAAAAGTTTTTCTGTAACCTAATTAAGACTTATAAAACCATGTCTTTGTCGATAGGGATACTTTAAATGTGCATATAAATTTAAACTTCTCAACCTTTTCATATAAATTACACTCCACATCACATTTCGTATCAGTGCTAAACCTAAGGATTTTTTAGTGGGTGGGTGATTTCACAAACTCGTCATTGTGATGTTGCATTAAAATACACCTTTTCTGTATTGTTTGTACAATACAGAAAACTCTCCAACCTAACAAGTTTATAGTTCAAAATTTTAAGACTACACAACACAAGTATCCACATAGGTACAAACGTCGGTACTGAATATCTTTGTAACCAGTAACAGCACTCCCAGTAGGCGATTGCAGAATCGGCTCAGCATTTAATTTGAAACAATTTTAAAATCTTGTCTTCTTGACATCGTCAGACTGCATGTAAATTTTGAGAAGTGAAATACATATTACATATTGATGAAAACAATATCTGCAAAATTAAAACACAGCTGTTCACTAAAACAATGGGTATCATATAAGAAAATGCAATCAATTAGTAAACTGTATTTGTAAGACTAAGGAAGTTTTTTCAACATATATACCTACATTTTCATTTATAATTATATTCATATTGCCTCCAAAGTGACAAGTGAATAATAGTCATTCAATGAAAAATAATGGCAGTTAATAATAAACAAAAATGCAAAAAAATTGCGAAATTATTCATTACATAGACGCACATAACGTATGTAATACATCATTAATTTATCATCTCAGTAATTATTACAGTTAGCTATTGCTTAACGCGAATTCATATTTCACAATTTCGGAAAAAAACGAGATACAGTGTAATCATTAGCGGTAAATTTTACAAGAAGACAATCTTTCAGTAAAGAGAAACATATTCCCAATTTTCTTGCCTCGTTTAATATGATTTTAAGTTACACGGTGGTTTTCAAGAGTGTTCGTGTTACGCGAGAGCTCCCTAGTATGTGAGCTCAATTAGATATTTCGCCATTACTACGGAAAAACCTTTTTACAGCTGGATTGTTTTTATAGGTTGATGTTTGTGGCTCTTTGTATCATCGACGCTTAGCCTGAAGAAATTTTGCTACTGCTGGACGTGGATCAAAATGACCTGCACCGCACCAACACCATTTAATGCAATAAGCGATCTGTTGTTGGCACCCTGCAGTGACATCGCAAGCCTTCTGTCACTACGGAAAATATTATAATGCGATACCACTCTTTCCACTGCCATTGAATGTGGAGCTGCAGTGAGGACAAGATTCACGAGTGCTGTACGTAGAGAGTCAGAATTTTTGGTCACAGCTTCAGAAATACGTTTGAATTTCGTGTTGATGTCTTCATGTCCGTTCAACCTCGGATTGTTGATAAAAATATCAATACAATCGTCAGTAAGTTTCATAGAGTCAAAATGTCTGTTCATTTTCCGAAGAAGAATGTTAGCCTTTCTGGCCATAACTTCAGATGATGTCGAATTAAAAACCTCTGAAATTTCTTTTAACGACGCAGTTGCTCCTTCGTCCATTCTCTTTTGCAAGAAATTCTTAATTGACTCGTGTCTCATGCCTAATAGCACTGAAAGAACGATTTGATAACGTGACGAACTGATTAGAAATTGCTCTTCTTGCTCTCCTTCTAACTGCACCTGTATCTTCTCTTGCCTCCTTATGTTGATCGCCATCCGTTGTCAGTTTACTTGTTCCTGCACCTTCGTCTATATCTCCCAATTTCTCCTCCCAACCACCGATATATGGTTTGTCCACCATCGTCGTGATACGCTCGATGTATCGAGTTTGGATTGCCGGAATATCGAACAGTATTAGGTCTGTTTTTTTGTATTCTTTTTGTAGACAGGCAAGGTGATGAAGAATGTCAGCCATTATACCAGTCAGTCTATATTGCTGACCTCCTGCCTCCCACATACGCAAAAAACCAGACGCCTGTTGCTTAGTGATTCTATCGTCAGTGGTAGAGATGCTTTCCCAGAAAGCAACACATGCTGGCAGATTAAGTAGACTGACACACATTGCTTGGACATGTTGGGTAAATCGTACTTCTGGTGGATTAATAAACTGTTTGGACGTCAACCCTAGTTTTTTGCATTCAATTTGCACACGCTTGGTACGGACAGAAGACGCATGAAAATATTTAACAGTATCTTTCACCTGGGAATACCATCGCTTCAATTCAGGAACAGTTGTGATTAACTCGTGAAAAGCCAAATCAGTTCTATGGCACACACCATATGCAAGGAACCAGCCGTTGTAGTTCATCATTCAGTTTCTTCCACAACCCAGAATTGATACCGGTGTTGGCTGCTTCACCATCAGTTAGAATGGATAACAGCTTGTCGAAAACAGGTGTGTTGAAGTTAATTTCATTCATGTTGTCGCTCTCGGTGTCGTCATCATCGCTTGAATCTTGGCCTTCTGGCGCTAGATTATTATACTGAAATGATACATTGCCAGGCCTCTCTAAGCTTCTACCGAGAGCCTCCAGTAAGCCATTAGCTCCTTCTTCAACAGGCTCCACAGCTGCAAGAAAACGTGTAGTAATAACTCCATCTTTCACCAATCTTGCAGTCACAAACTTAATGCCTAGTTGTTGACGATCACATGATCCATCAATTTGTATTCCTAAAGCATCGCATTGATTTATTTCTTCAATGAGATTCTCCTTAAATACATCACCAATGCATGACAACATTTCATAGTAAATATTTGTCGTGCGATAGTGCATATCTGAACCTGTGGGTCTAAATGGTTCCATGTTGCAATCCCAGTCTTGGGAAAACTTCTGTACAAGTTGGTCGGAAAAGATATTGGTGAGACTCCTTGATGGCCAGGAATATCCTGATACGGTTTCACACTGAGTGTCATTGTAGCAGTCCATTGCCAGGCGAAGTAGTTGTGAAACTTCCTGGATTCTATATCTCTTGAAGAGATTCAGCCAAGGATGTTCGTCGCTCTGCTTTTGAAACTGATCATGTAATTTGCTTGCCTCTAGTGCAGCTGCATGTGGTTTACCCTGAAGATGCTCAATTAAGCGCTGTGCTCCAAGCTTACCTTCTGTTCGTGCTCCCGTATTGGATGCATAAGGTACACTTCTGTTCAATGAAACCTTCTCAGCATCATCTATGAAACTGCAACAAACATTACACTTAACAAACAATCGAGTTTCTCTTTTATCCTTGTTTTTAATTCTTGTAAGAGCCGAATCCGATGAATACACGTTCAACAATCTGTTAATATTAAGAGGTAAGCCCATATTGTACGATGTGGAACCAGTAGAAGTGGAAGATGAATTGGTCACATCCGCATCTTGACCAATACTTGAAGCTGAGGTTTCTTGGTATGGACATTGAGAAGAGGCTGTATTTGAACAGTCAGATGGCATAATTGAAGAACCTGTCAACCCTGTATCACTGGCCGTTGTAGATGTCAATGGTCGTTCATTAGCTGTAATTCCAACAGACTGAGGTTCTTTACTATGCGTTTTATTGTTCGACTTGAAAAAAACTAGATGTCCATTGAACCAACAGAATTATCTTTTTTAATTTTTTACGACTAGACATTTTAGTATTCAAATACAATCTGTAATAGACAACCAATATTATTGATGTATGAATTTAATTTAGCATAATAATGTGAATTGGTTACTAAAACATAGTAAAAATATTTTTAGTAGAAATAAAATAAACAATAAAATAAATTTATAGCTAATTGAAAGAGCAATGAATATCAATAAAAAATCTGATTGGTTTCAATAATCTGATATGCCTATATAAATTATAAATATAACCTATATAATCTATCTATAAATATAACCTATATAAACCCCCACTATTATTTAATAACAAATATTAATAGTGTATTAGTCTTGTATTATTAGTATTATTGTGTATTATTAATAGTGTATTAGTAGTAAATATTAGTCTTGTAGGTTATCTCCCCCCCCACTATTAATAACAAATATTAATAGGGGGGGGGGGAGATAACCTACAAGAAGAAGAACCTACAAGAAGCATAAATAAAGTATTCAACAATTTTTAACGAAAAAATATACATTTGTAGGTAATACCATGTAATATTGTTTATATATAGTCTCATTATGTATGAAAATAAAAATATTGGGAGCTATTGAAGAATAGGGACCCCAGCCTTCATTAGTTAGGCTTATAAGGCTAACTAACGAAAATATCACAACCTAACCAATCGTTAGGTTAACTGTACGCCCTTGACGATTGGTTAGGTTAGGTCATGATATTTTCGTTAGTTAGCCTTATAAAGCTAACTAAAGAAGGCTGGGGTCCCTATTCTTTAATAGCTCCCAAAATTTTGCGCCACCATTGCATCACAATATCCTTTTCATTAAAATCCTATTGTTTTATTATGCTAGGCAAACTAGTTTTTTAAAGTGGCTTCTTATTAAATATTTCAATTTCTCTTAATAAATTTTTTTTTTTTCAAAGTATTTTTCCCTGTTGAAACATTAGGTTTGCCATTCTTAACTTGTTGAATTTTGGGTTCGCTATTCTTAACATGAGGTAAATGGGTTCGCTATTCTTAACCTGATCCAAAGAAGGCTGGGGTCCCTATTCTTCAATAGCTTCAAATATTGTGATAAATATTATGGATAATAAAACAACCAATTATTATATTTTGAACTAGTTTAAATAGAATAAAATAGGATAAACAGTATGCAATTATGCAATATAAAAAATTGCCACTGTAAAAGATCCAAACACGCATTCATGTATCACTTGCTCAAGATTGGCATAATTAGGCCCTGTAGCTATGCCTGCCTGATACCTGCATATCAACCATTATGTAATAGAGTCATGCAAATGAATACATAAATGCATAATTGCATTAGAATAAATAATTTCAATCACATAAACCGAATCAGGCGAGTTTGTCTAAAATGCAATTCGAAAATGCAATTCGTCTAAAATGCAATTCGTCTAAAATGCAATTCGTCTAAAATGCAATTCGTCTAAAATGCAATTCGTCTAAAATGCAATTCGTCTAAAATGCAATTCGTCTAAAATGCAATTCGTCTAAAATGCAATTCGTCTAAAATGCAATTCGTCTAAAATGCAATTCGTCTAAAATGCAATTCGTCTAAAATGCAATTCGTCTAAAATGCAATTCGTCTAAAATGCAATTCGTCTAAAATGCAATTCGTCTAAAATGCAATTCGTCTAAAATGCAATTCGTCTAAAATGCAATTCGTCTAAAATGCAATTCGTCTAAAATGCAATTCGTCTAAAATGCAATTCGTCTAAAATGCAATTCGTCTAAATGCAATTCGTCTAAAATGCAATTCGTCTAAAATGCAATTCGTCTAAAATGCAATTCGTCTAAAATGCAATTCGTCTAAAATGCAATTCGTCTAAAATGCAATTCGTCTAAAATGCAATTCGTCTAAAATGCAATTCGTCTAAAATGCAATTCGTCTAAAATGCAATTCGTCTAAAATGCAATTCGTCTAAAATGCAATTCGTCTAAAATGCAATTCGTCTAAAATGCAATTCGTCTAAAATGCAATTCGTCTAAAATGCAATTCGTCTAAAATGCAATTCGTCTAAAATGCAATTCGTCTAAAATGCAATTCGTCTAAAATGCAATTCGTCTAAAATGCAATTCGTCTAAAATGCAATTCGTCTAAAATGCAATTCGTCTAAAATGCAATTCGTCTAAAATGCAATTCGTCTAAAATGCAATTCGTCTAAAATGCAATTCGTCTAAAATGCAATTCGTCTAAAATGCAATTCGTCTAAAATGCAATTCGTCTAAAATGCAATTCGTCTAAAATGCAATTCGTCTAAAATGCAATTCGTCTAAATGCAATTCGTCTAAAATGCAATTCGTCTAAAATGCAATTCGTCTAAAATGCAATTCGTCTAAAATGCAATTCGTCTAAAATGCAATTCGTCTAAAATGCAATTCGTCTAAAATGCAATTCGTCTAAAATGCAATTCGTCTAAATGCAATTCGTCTAAAATGCAATTCGTCTAAAATGCAATTCGTCTAAAATGCAATTCGTCTAAAATGCAATTCGTCTAAAATGCAATTCGTCTAAAATGCAATTCGTCTAAAATGCAATTCGTCTAAAATGCAATTCGTCTAAAATGCAATTCGTCTAAAATGCAATTCGTCTAAAATGCAATTCGTCTAAAATGCAATTCGTCTAAAATGCAATTCGTCTAAAATGCAATTCGTCTAAAATGCAATTCGTCTAAAATGCAATTCGTCTAAAATGCATTCGTCTAAAATGCAATTCG